>JANRMR010179267.1:0-11891 GCA_025434825.1 Bergia sp. 'catenularis' | reverse complement strand
TTAAGACATTTATAGCTCGCTGTCGCATCACTGTAAATACATAGAATGGAATGATGGGAAAATAAACTGCAATCATCAAGCTGCCATCCTTTGAAAACTGCACTCGTGGCTTGCCTTTAGTCCAAGCAAGTTTCACTGAACTATAGGATAATTAAAAACAACGTCCATTTGATACGGTTCTTTCGTTTTGTTTGCCACTGCCACTGATAACACCTTATTTCCTTATTTGTCGTGAAGTATAAGATATTTATTAATTACGGTAGTTTTGGAGAAAACATTGTTTTGCTTGGTTTGGCATAGAATGCGTGTTGTTCCATAGTTCTCCAGTTCAGTTTTGCTTTTAATATTCACTTTTGTATGAGGAAAGATTAGTTAATTCCTAAAATTGATCATCAAAAAGTAATTGTTCATTGCGTGAGTCACACGGAATGGAAGAGAAGCATGCATCTCAATTCTCCCTTCCTAACAGCTAAAACGTTTGAAATCAAATAATCAGGAAAAGCTCTGAAACATGCAAGTGACTTTTTCTAATTTCCAATCTCCTGTTTTATGGTCTTGATTGACTAAAAATGAAAAAAATAGAATCATAGTGATGCGTGATTTGACCAGCTGAATGGATGTGTTTTTCGCCGCAAAGTTAGGTAGAAGGCTAACATTTTGAGCGTCTGACAAGAGAAACAACAACACCAACAATATATTTATTTATACACAATAAAAATACAGGCAGCTGAGCTAGTGGGGTCGTGTCCATAACCCTTACCCCCTACTAGTCCCCATTGGATTTCCCTTCACTAAAAACATCAAATCCCGACTGCTTACAAGAAAGAACTACTGAAATCACAAACCACATTTCTTTGATGTGCACGAGACAGTTTTTTTAAATCTTAGAATCTGGTTAGTTTAATAATTTTACATCTTGGAAAAAAATCATTGTTTTAAAAGTTCTGATGAACTTTCAGATAAAGACGAAATGAGGCATTGTGGGAAATGGAGGGTTTGAATGGTTACAAATTGTGGCACAGAGAGCTTGGATATCCAAACTTTGCTTTGAGAATAAATCTTTGAAACCCCAAGCAAATCTTATTATAGTAATAGCAGTAGTAATAATAATGATGATGATAGTAATAACATTATTAATAACATTATTAATAACAATAATAATAATGATGAAATAAGTGTTTATTAAAAGCTCCACTGCGTGGCCATTCTACTTTTAACTTCATAAAATAATGTAATTATCACTTAATTACAAGAAGCTAGCTGTACAACTTACTACTATTAACAAAGAAAGAGTACTTACAAATTTGGTAAAGTAAATGACAACTAATGAAAAATATGTTTAAATTACAAGTCGGCACTTTCTACTGATGTCCATTGCTTTTATTAAAATGAAAACTCTGTGTTGATCAAAGGTCACCAGAATGTAGTCGTTTGTGCTTGCGATTTTACTGTTAGTTCTTCTTACTATTTGCAGTGTCTATCAATATGTGTGGAAACAGTTCCTTGAATAACTGCAGTGAGTACGGTTGGTGTAAAACTACCCAGAGTGGCTACAACTGTGTGTGCAAGAACGGATTCACTGGGGATGGAGTGAATTGTACAGGTAAAATACCCTAACTCTAACCCTAATTCCAGCTGTAGCCCCAACCGAAAGGACAATCGTGTCCAAAGTTACTTCGCATCATTTCTACGCATGTCTTTCTTCTCCTAGCTATCACCTCACGCGAATCTATAAATCATGAATAAATGAACATCGATCTTTGTTCGTTTTGTACATTCACTGTTTCAAACGGTTTTAAAACGCGGGATCATACGCGATTTTGTCACACATGCCAGGTGATCGGACACTTATCACGTGCTTGGAATAAGCCAATTAGCGCGCGCTTTCAGGTCTGCCTAAAAGGCAACGACCGCTGATGTTTTCTCGTTTTGCTAAAGAAACGAATTTTGCAAAATGAACTATTAAACAGACAAGTTCTGGTAGTTACATTCAACAAAGAAGTTGCTTTTTAGCCCATGTACAACTTTAGCTGATAAATTTATTCAAAGATAATGAGTTTTGATAGTACTTAGAACTATCTTAAAGCCAACGACTGAAATTTAGAATGGCGGCCATTTTGTGCGCGTGCGGTTTTCTGGGATGGTGCCATATGATTAATTCAGTCAGGCTTTCCTTGCACGTGACAGCCGATCATCCGGTGTGTTAGCATGAAAACCTCGCAGCTTTATTTCTTTATTTCCATTGGAAGTACTGTAGCCCCTTTTTTTTCTCTTTGGATTACAGTTTCTTTATCCATTCTCTACTCTTTGCCAGAATATAAAAAATCCGGAATGCTAGAATCCGTTTTTTTCACACACAACGTGAACCTTAAAAGCTCGATTTGAAGCAAGCAAATCGGCCACGTTTTCTTCCCAAATCTGAGCTTTTGGATCCTGTTTCAAATTAAATAACACCTGCAATGTTCACATGTTTAGATGCATAAAATAGCTCATAATCTATTCCGTAATGTCGTAAAATTGTTTTTGATAGTAATTTTTCTCAAACAACTTGGTTACAACAACAATACCCGATTCTTGGTAAATAACCTTAATTATCAACGCGTTTATTTCCGAAATGAGCGCAGTGATCCTCTAGTATTTTTGTCTTTTTTACATAAGTTTCTCAGATCTAACAACAGAAAAAATTAGAAAAATTCTGAATACTAAAATATTTGGGTGTGAACGTACTTGATGAGTCAATGAGTCAAAATTGTTGTTTGACAATAAAGGAGGATATTTTGTGGAGATTGCATGATTGCTTCCCTAGACAACCTGTAGATTCAATTTACAACTGAGGTGGATTTTTAGATCTTGCCAACTCATTGATTTGTTTTTACCAGATATCAATGAATGCCGATCGCGCGGCGTCTGCCATCAACACGCTACATGTAACAACACGCTCGGGTCATACCTATGTACCTGCAACAAAGGATTCTCTGGTGATGGCGATCAGTGTACAGGTAAGGCAACCAACTGAGCAGTTCCCTAGAACGTGTGGTCTTAAGCACTGTTAAAACAGCCCTTGGATTTAATTAATTAATTAATTAATTTTATGATTTTGATAATAATTGTGATATCATATAAGATAATATTGATAACTATAATAATTATGATCATGGTTAAGATCATGGTCATGGTGTTAAGACAGGTGACAATATTGATTGTGATGGTGATAATGATAATGACAATGACTCTTAATACTATGATAAATTAATACGCTGACGATGATGAAAAGGGTGGTGATAATTATGATGGTGATAAATGATGTTTGAATATTTCAGAGTACTTTACTCGTACTTTCCGTGAATAGAGACATTAAATCGTTAGTCTAGTACTTCGCCATTCTGTTAGGGAAACGGCGCACTTCTATCGCACTATCGGTTTCCATTAATGCCAGCCTTCAGAGATGACAGAACTACCGATGCTAAAAAAAACCATCTTCACCTTCAATTAACAGTAATAGCTTTCTGTAATCGGTAAATCTTTATGTTCAAAAGCTGACGAATATTACCCTAAACTGTTGTCCTCTTTAGAAAAATCTTTTAAGAAGTTACCAACTTTGTTTAGCATTAAAGAACAATGTATGGAAATGTTATAGCTCTTCTGTTCTATTGCAGATATCGATGAATGTTTGGTGAAGTCGTCTTGTCGCGAAGACCAAGAGTGTTTGAACTACGAAGGTTTTCATGTGTGTAGATGTCCACCTGGATTCTTTGAAAAAGAGAACTCGTGCAAAGGTTTGACTATGCGGTGGTTGATATCTCAGGGTTAAGAAATACTTGGTTTCAACTAGAGAAAAACTCTAAAATGTTTAGCAATTGAACATGGTGATGAATGTTAATGACGAGGAATGGTATTGAATGATTTGGATCTAGTAATATGGAGTTATGTATATGATAGAGAGTGATGGGTTACACTGAAGAAGGATGATAGTGGGAGATAGGTAATAATTGTAAATGATAATAGGTGATAGGTAATTATGGTGAAAGTTGTGAATGATGACGAACGATAGGTTATTCGTCACTTGGTAATGAATGATAGTGATAGTGAGTGATAGTGATGGTTGATGATGGTGAATGATAACTAACAACGGTGATGGCTAGTAAACGATGGAAGATGCTTTAAATCGTTGGGAGTGTTGAAGAAAAATTTTGATGTTAGTGGGTTGTGGATAATGGTGCAGATTTAGTGATGGATAACTGATGGAATAATTACAAATTACAGTGAATGTTAGCGTATATTGATAAATAATAGAAAAGAAATGCAACCATGTGAGGTTGAGACAAGCATGCGTGTCTGATATAGGGTTAGTTACACATGAAAATTCATTAGACTCAACTTTACTGTGCAAATTAGTTCGAAAAATGCATTTCTTGGAGATATAGATTTTCTTCCGCTCGTCTTCTTGCTTTCTTGCTTTATTACATTGTCGATCCCCAAAATTTTATTTGTTAACATGTCTAACTGGCTAGACTTTCAAATAGCTTTCTCGTTGTGATAGTATAATTAATCTTCCGTCTGATGTAACGGGATCATGATAAACCCTTGAAGGCATAGGGGTATTTCCCTGTCAAGGACAGTTTCAAAAAGTGTCATTGCGCATGTGAGAGAACCAGTTTTCAAATCTTATCATAAAATGATAAGACATGTAAATATTACTCAATTGCCCTGTAACTCTACCGGAGAGGGGATGCGAGGCCTATTTGATCAAACTTTCTTATTTTAAATTATGACGTAATGTGAGGTCGCAGTGACGCTATCTTGAATTTTATGGCAGTCATACTGGACTTTTTGCTGACGTCAGGAAACTGCCTTAATTGAGTCCAAATAACTTAAAAGGGACAAACTTTCTTAATTAAGTTTATTAAATGAGTTAAAAGATTTTAGAAGCCCAAAATTAAGTGGATTTTTTAGTAAAAAAAAGTTGTTATTTTTACCAGTATATCCATCAAAAACATTGTCCTGTCGTGAATTTGCTACAAAACTGTCGGCCGATAAATGTTTAGGAAAGTCAATCGCATCTTTTCCGTTAGGAATGGCAAATCAAAATGCCTAGCCCCAACTTGATATTGTGTATAACCATGCCAATTTATTTTCTGTTTTTTGTTTAAATGTGTTTTGTGGTTCTTTCTCCAATGCAGAGGCCCTTGTGTTCGAGGCCTTTCTACGCATAATAGACGGGAAATACTCCAGGTTTACTCCGCAGCTAAAAGACAAAACAAGCAGTGAGTTCAAGGAGGTGTCTAACGTTGTTTGCTCTGAGGTAATGGAAACATACCTAACAGTCAGTTGTGATTTAACATTTGAAAAAGCCAATCTTGGTTTGCATGTGACCTCGCGAAAAAGTTTAGATCAAAGGTGTGGATCTCGTGAAGTTGTGTCTTCGACATGTTAAAGTTTTGTTTTTAAAGTTCTTTTCGCAAAACTTTAGGATGATTAAGTGCTTTGATTCAGAGTTAAGGATGTTTCCGTGAATTTTCTACCGTAAACCTTCAGTGCATCACAATAGCACATCAGGTTTTTGTAAGTTGCCCTATTATGTTGGTCACAAAATTAAACTTTTTAAATCAGCTTCATGCATTTGGATCGGCAACAATATCGAATGATTTGCTTGGTTGAACCTTCACTTGCAAGGCAAAACAGACTGATTAGATTTATACTTTAAGCTCAAACGATCTTCCAGCTAAGGCCGTTTGTGAATGATAAGGACACCCAGCTGATAAAGACTTCGTTATATTAATTGATAGGCTTACTAAAAATTTAGAAACACTTTTACGATTGCCGATCAAATCTTCAATCTAGTTCCTTGGCTTTTTTTTCCTTTCTTCTTCTTGAGAGAAGAAGAGAGCCTGGAACCGAAGCTGTTTTAAAATCTTTTTGAACATGGGCGATGCTTCCACTGTATTGTTGCTTGTTTGTTTAACAAGATTTGATTGACAGCAGCCTAAAACAAATTTAAGCGAGTGTAAAAACTGCTACTTGTTTTGTCTTACAGATCGACAAAGTCTACGTCAACTCCAGTGTCGGAAAAGAGTACCTCGGTTGTAAAGTTATCCGGTTTTTGTAAGTTGCCTCTGTATTATGTTGGTTTCGTTAGTTTTATGGAGTTACACGTATTTTAAATGCCCGTCTGGATTTGAAGTATTTTCCCAACAAAATCAAGTTATGTCATCTCAAACCAATCTGTATGGTCTTTTTTTCATAACTCACAAATGCATTCAGCTCTTTGAATAACATCGTGCAACATTGAATACTACAACCGTACGAACTGTCGGTAAACAGAGTTCATGCTACAGAAAGCTAGCTGCAAATACCATTCTACGAAAGGTGGATGAAGAACTCGTTTAACTGCAGCGTAATCTGCCTGGAATAACACCAGAAACTTTGAGAAGAGAAAACGATTTAAGAAATTACTGAACAAGATAAAATTTGTCTAAGGATATCTTATTAATCTAATTCTTATATGTTTTCTCAGCTCTCTTCAGAGATACAATTCAAGTTCAGAAGTTCGTTCTTGATATTAATCTTATTATTATTATCGTGGGTTTTATCAAGATAAACGTGAATATTTGTGGAGATAAATCACTTAACAGTTCGAGTTCATGAAAATCAAGTGGCAATTTGTATCAATTTTTCGAAAACTAGGTTGGTGTTTCCAACCAATACCAAAACTTCAAAAATTTAATTTTATGTTGATCCATTTTTTACTTCCAACCAAACAGTTATTGCTTTGATGCAATATTGATTGAAATTCATTAAAAACATGTGGATGTTCGCTGTTATTTAAACTTTAATTACATACAATTTCTTCTGTACCGTTAGTAAATAATCGCGCAACTGAAGAGTAAATCTTGAAAAGGTTTAAAATACTGGTAACAGGAAAGCACAGTCACTTTGTGTAATCGAAATAAAATACGATGTAGTATAGTTTGTAGTATAATGTACTGTGTTCAGAAAGGGTCACTCGGATTGATCTTCAGTTTAATTATAAACGCGCTCAATGGATTGAAACTTGTATTCCCTTGTAGTAAATCGAAGTCATTAAATTCATTCTCGTGTTATTTGTGGAAATTACACAGAGCATACAATGTTTTGATATCGGCTTTTGCCTGAAAATAGCTTAAGCGCTTGTTCTTTTCCTTATATTCAGGAATGGAAGCATTGAAGCTGAAACTGCAGTCAATTTCAGGAGTCAATCGAATGTGACAGTGGGAGACGCTGGTCAAGTCATGCAAGACACTCTTGCTATTAACAGCTCTTTAGGGCCTCTGATTTTGAATAAAACCTCTAGCGTTGTAAAAGGTAATCTTTATTTAACTCAAGAGAGAGGAAACTGCTAAGCCAATGATAGGCAGGCAGATAGACAGACAGAGCCAAAGATACAGTCAATGGAACAAAAAGACGAACATCAGAAGAGACAGACAACAAAAAAGAGAGATATTCAAAAAGACAGACAGAGAGACAGCCAAATAGACAGTCAGCCAAACAGACAGACAGCAAAAGAGACAGACAACAAAAAAGACAGACAGACAGAGGGACAGCCAAATAGACAGACAGATAGACGTCGTGGAAGTGCATCTAAGCATAGCAGAACTGATGTTGAATGTTTCTTTGTCTGTTTGTTGCAGACCTTGACGAATGTAGTGACAGCTCGTTAAATAATTGTCACAAGTACGCGTATTGTAACAACACGGTGGGTTCGTTTGAATGTCACTGCAGGACCGGTTTTTTTGGCAATGGTAAATTGTGCACAGGTAAAACAGTGACTTCCCTGATTGTCGCTTGTTGTAACTCTGTTCCATGCTCATTTCTGTAGCCAATGTCTGCAATTAGGTGCAAAAAGGCCCCTGCTACCTCCGCAGGCTTTAAATGGACTTGACAGCTGCTATATTTCGTCTTCCCATCTATCAAAAGCATGTGCACTTTAAGTTTTTATTTCCCCTATCATCTCTTACTTATATTTCTTTTAATTAATTAATTAATTAATTAATTAATTCTATTTTACTATACCTTCGACAGAGTCGGCCATTTTGAAATAACGTTGGCCGTTGAGGAATGGGGCAAAATTGATCCCCAACCTTCCTCGGCTCGCAGAAACCTCGTCTCTAGACTGCTGAATAGAAATCCGAGGCACCATTAGTAAATATTCCATTCTTAAAATTGGAGGCGTCAATTACAGAACAAAAGCACCATTTACAACATTAAAAGGTGCCACAGAGAAAAATTGAGCCATTATTTGTATAAATCCATCCAACAATTTTGAAAGGCAAACTCTCCATTAAAAATGACTGCAGTACCATCGCCATAATAGAGTCACAGAAATAAAGGTATCATTTTTAAAGCTTGTAGCATCATTTAAAATACTAAAGTCACCACTTAAAAACACGTAAGGGACAATTTACAAAACTCCAACCACCATTTAGCGAAAACCTACAGCCACTGTTTTTAAAGTTTAGGATACCATTTCCAGAACTAAAGCCACCATTTATTAAATATAAGGCACCACTTACAAGGGCCGAATTTTGGCGGTAACGGCACCCCATAGTGTTCAGATACCAATCTAAGTTTTTCGAAAGGCAACTATGACGATGGTTTTGGTAGCCATTAAGTTGGACTGTAGTTATCTGTTCTGTTATGTATCGTGCTTTCAGTAATGTTCCGGGCCGGAACACAAAGTAAAAATTGATTTAGAATGCTGGTATCTCAGTGGACAAACATGATTTATTTAAGGACTTCTAGTGGACTTAAATGTTTTCTTTTAAATCTCCTTGGACGAATATCATAAACGTTGAACTTCAGTGATTCAACCATGAAAGAGTGTTTTAAAATCTGAAGGTTTTTATACCCGCTGTTTTTTCCTAGATATTGATGAATGCAACGACAGCTCGCTAAATAATTGTACCAACAACATTGGGGTGGTGTGCAGAAACTATCCGGGACACTATCACTGTGAGTGCGGGGAAGGCTACACGGGAGATGGGGTGACGTGCAACGGTAAGTGTGCTCAATGAGCTGTGATTGATTTCGTTCCCTGGTCTTTTTCTTTCACTTTTACGCCCCTTTGACGACTTTTTACAGAGATCGAGAATTTCAACGTTATTTCTATTAGTACAGGCCTGGACTTCCTGTAATCAAGAGTTATTGTGTTGTTCCAGGAAGACATGGAAATTTAATTCCATGCACGTTGTTGTTCACTTCTCACAGTTTTTGGTGTTGGCTTCATTGAGTTATTGTGGTACAATTTATATACATACAAATTAATTGGCTCAGTTCGTTACAATTGTATCACTAAAATCCATCATTAGAAATATTCTGATTTAATAATATGTATCTATTACCATAATGTTATCTTCCTCGTCTGTTATCTCTTCTTCTTCTTTTTCTTGTTCTCCTTCTTGTTCACCTTGCTCGTTTTGTTTTTCTTATTCTTCTTGCTTTTCTTGTTCTTCTTATTATTGTTTATTTTTTTTATCTTGTTCTTTCTCTTATGTTATTGTTGTTCTTGTTTTTGTTCTTCTTGGGGGTTTTTGTTTCTTATTACTATCATTTTCAGGCGCGGCGGAGCGAATTGAAACGTGGGGAGAAGGGGGGGGAGGGGGTGCTCAACGTTTTCCAACCCAAACACATACCCCTACTCAAATTCCCCAAAATGTCCTTTGCGTAGGTTGTTGGCACAAGCAAACCTCTTTGCAATCTTAAACAAGTCCTACAACATCATTTCGCCAGGCGCAATCCGGATGAAACGATTTGTGAAAAGATCACGAGACTGAATATTTTGCCAAAAGAATTTTAAGCTGCGCTAGCGATAGTTTCTTTATCAGTGCAAACTTCAAATTTTTCTTGAACCTCGTAAATTAGCCATCCCTACAAATTATCAAGACAGATAGGTAAATTTATGTTAGAATTTTCATATTTAAAAAGTTTATATTTTGTTATGTTCAAGCGTATTTTCCTCTAGACATCGAGTAAAACACTGCAGCTTTATTCATCTTAGTCTCGTTTCCTCTCATGATCCAGATATCAATGAATGCAGCAACAGCTCACTGAACAACTGCACAGGGAGCCCAGGAGTAGAGTGCATAAATTACTCTGGTGGATTTAACTGCACCTGCGGTACTGGGTATATTGGAGATGGAGTTATATGTATTGAAGGTAAGCTGTAGCAATCTACATTATTCTAAATGTGTTTAATTTGAAATATCAGTTCTCTTTTCCTAACATTGCCCTCTTTACAGTAAAATCCCGCGTATAAGAACAACAAAATTAAGAAACTTAAGTTAAAACTGGATTTCAATTTTATGCACCTAACAATGCTGTAGCATTGTCGATAACAAGATTTCTTGGATATGGACAAACAACATGTTGAGTTAGCCATGATATATTTTCGATATATATTAGCATCAAACCCGCTGGATTACCAAATCAGAAAGAAGCTTGGGCGACAGTGTTAAGACGATAAATACAAGATATATAAGATACATCTGGATTCAGGAGCAGTCAAAGTGTTTTCTCGACCGTCAGTGTTGTTTAAATGTGTGTTTCGTGTTTGCACAACATTTCAACATAATTAAAATTATGTCTCTTGACGTGTTTTAGCTCCAGTGAATGAATGTCTGAACAATTCTCTGAACAACTGTAGTAGGCATGCACAGTGCAGGAACAAAAGACATGGGTATACTTGTGAGTGTAAGTCTGGATTAACAGGAAATGGATATAATTGTACAGGTATGTTCTATTGCATGTATAGCAACGATTTCTGAATCAAATGCTTCCCTGAAGTTTGGGTTACTAGTCGTAATACTCCATTTTTAACTGACAAACTTTCTTCTAAATATAAAACTTTCCACTAGTCTTACAGAAAGTTACGCTTTAAAATTTCCCTTGTCACAAGTCTTGAGGTTGCTATTTCAACTTTTGCTTATCAAACCCAACATTTGGACTTTCCCTAGAGTTATTTTTCCGAATTTAAAAAAAGTTGACTTAGGTCGCATCTGACTGGTGCGATCGGAAATTTTTTAAATGGAACGCGAAAGTACCGGAACTGGTTTAAGAAAGAATGAAGCCAGAATAATCCTGCTTATGGTTTAGAGACGCTCAGTTGTCTCGTTCTGGATGGCAAGAGCACGGGAGTTTTGCGAGTTATGGCGGGAAAAATGCTTTCACGCGCCCTGACCTTGATCGGCCTCGGGCCGGATGGACTCAACCAATTGAAGCGCCTCAAGTCTTCCAGGACCCCAGATAGTTTTAGAAAACCAGGCGTTGTTCACTGAATCTGGTTGTTTTTGATTACTGGTAGTCCTGTAATACTTTTGTCTCTTACAGATATCAATGAATGCCTATCGTACGGCGTCTGCCATCAACACGCCACATGTAACAACACGCTTGGGTCGTACCAATGTACCTGCAACAAAGGATTCTCTGGTGATGGCGATCAATGTACAGGTGATAGACTCGTATGTTAGTGTGTTCTATTTGCCATTCTAGGAACTATAGAAGGATTCGGTTCGTCCAACCAAATGATTACAAAGGCAGTGCTCTTACGAGTGTTTTACACAACGCTTCATGAAGAGTCTGTCAAAAGTTCTTGCTTCGCACAAATTGTAGTAGTAGTAGTAGTAGTAGTAGTAGTAGTAGTAGTTGTTGTAATGGTAGTAGTACTAGTAGTAGTAATAGTAGTAGTAGTAGTACTAGCAGCAGCAGCAGTAGTAGTAGTAGTAGTAGTAATAGTATTAATGGTAGTAGTACTAGTAGTACTAGTACTAGTAGTAATAGTAATAGTAGTAGTAGTAGTAGTAGTAGTAGTAGTAGTAGTAGTAGTAGTAATAGTAGTAGTAATAGTAGTAGTAGTAGTA
>JANRMR010179234.1:0-11893 GCA_025434825.1 Bergia sp. 'catenularis' | reverse complement strand
ACTATGCTATTACAAGTTTCATTTTTTGAAATATAGTCGATTTGCTCCCCTGTTTTAAAAAAAATACCGTTCTGGTTCCCCCATTATATTATTATTATTGTTATTATTATTATTAATAATAATAATAAAAAGCTGTTGCTACGGCATTGTCAGTGATAAAACAATTTGAATAAAATTAAATGGTAAATAAAGTACTGCGGGAATTTAGATTTACCTTGCTGTTTTATAAAGAAATGACATTACTGACGAAGAAATATCCTATTTGTTTGCTGGTTCAAGCGGTACAAACGAGTACATTGTTGTCATGGTGATTTTTTGTACTTTCGAGATAATATATTGTTGGTTCACTCGGGTGTCCTATTTGAAGTTTGTTCTCCCGATAATGCGAATCTTGTTCGGTTTCCCTTGAATATTCGAACTATCGGGATTCAATTGTATACAATTACCATGTCTCATCTCTTTCGCCGGACACGGGGGCAGAAAAATTCAAGACAAGCCTTATGGATCGGTTTCAGAGAGTTGGCGTTATGAGGACTTTTTTAATCCTTTCCATAAAAGCTCTCCGAACTACGTCCGTTTTGACGTTCAGAGCAAAGTCCGAGTGTTCAAAGTAATCTTCTTAAAGCGTCATAAAAAAAAATAATCCCGCGGCGAAACTACTGTATTTTGTTTTCACACAAGGCTCCATAGTTTTCTTGACAGGTGCCCCAGGCATTTTTGCATATCAAATCGCGTAATTTCGTCTGTGTATAAATCACAAATAAATCACAAATAAATAACATTTGTAGTCAATTCTTGGATGTCTTGGATCTATAGAAAAACAAATAAAATGAAACAAAATACTTTGAAAGTCAAAATGGATCTTTTATGGATAGATAAAAAATATCACGTCAGTGTGTTGCCATGACGTAATTTAAGTCACGTTGTGGACTTTATATGTCACGCTCTATTCTTCAATTCGGTACACTTTTGTGGGTCTAAATTAAGAATCTATTCTTCTTTCCCGACCAAAGAATTGTTAACGCGCTTATCTTTTGTTGTTGTCATGGTTACCCATCTCTGGTGATGTCACAAGCAAGATCAATCTCGATCACTTGCTTTGCACAACGGTTATCCCTGAATGTTTGCGCAACAAACAAGAAAGAATGTTTTGGAATATGAAAACAAAATTTAAGTAAATCCAAATTTTTAAGTAAATTCACTTGTAAATTCTCTTATTCGACAAATGCGGAGTTTTTTTTGTCACAGCATGTCTTCGGCGTGTTTATAGTTCGCTCAATACGCCAGAATTCCACTGACACAATTTTAATATAGTTTTGAACACGTTATACAGACGCAATTATTCAGCGGAAATTTACGGAGATTTTAAAAGAAGAGTTAATAAGCAAACTATTGGTAGAAGTGAACTGAGTTGAAACCACTTGATACACTGAATGTTTGAAACTTATTAGACAGAATACATGTATCTGAACTGGGGTTATGGGGCCACATGGGGTTACAAAGAATGTTATTTCATTCTTAAAACACCCCATTGCTAGAAAAGTTCATAAAAGTTTATTAAACATCGTTTGTGTTACTTCAACATGGGTCCAGCCACTAAATCATTGCGTAATATATTTTGAAATGGAATCGCAGACACGCAGTGCAAAAATACACAGCTTGGAAAATTTGATCACAAAAGTTAATAAAACATTTTACGGCTTCCGCAGCTTAAAGTTAGAGAGTTCCATTTATCTTAAATTAACTAGAGTTGACCGATTAATGTCTCATTTTTCAAATATATATTTAAAAAACACAAAATCTTTTGTGAAAATTAATAAGTTCACCATGCAGCCATCACGATTTCTTGAGTTTGGCTCGTGATGTTTAGAGCCATATAATTGTTAGAAATATTTTAATATTAAAGAACAGTACATCAAGTCCACACCGTAGATTTTGTGGCACGATAATGCCTTTTCACATAAAACAATCTCCTTGCTGCTAATTTGCTTTGTAATGGACAAGTTTTCTTTGTGATGCAAAACTGGGGCCAATTTGACAGGCGGCAGTGTTACTGTTTACAGCCAATCTGCCAGCTAAAATCAACAACGAACTCTTCGCCCTTTAATCACCAGTTTACTTTGAAGTTCTCATTGAAAGCTGATTGAGTTCCTTTTGATCGAACCTCTTCACAATCTCTAAAGACCATTAGTGGTATCTCAATAACGAAGTCTTGAAACAAAAGTTCGACTCTTATTCTAAAATGCCCTCAAACAACGTGCACAAAGCAAAGCCAAAAGAACTGTTCATTGAAAAGGCTTTCGTTTAGCTATTGTCTGTGGCTTTGTAGTGGTTGGTTTGTGTTGGTCACGCGCATAAATTATACCCTTTTCGGAAGTGGGAGGGAGAAATCAGCCGCAGAATTGTTAGTTCCAGCCGGGCTCTTTGTATTGTATGATTGATCGTACTGTTTCACGCAGATTATTATGACGAACTGTGTGTAAACTTCAAGTCATCCCCAACGACCTTGGACCTGCAAGTGAAAGATGTAAATTAATGATAGAGCCACCAAAGTTTTGAAACTTTAGGTGAAAATATGGAAAGAGGTGATGAATTTGATATTGACTTGACGCGTTTGAAAAAGTAATTGATTGAGTTGGTCTTTGACATGACTAATGGAAGTTCTTATGGTACGGATTGTTTTGAAGTCGTTTCGGTGAGTACATTTTTCTTAAACAACATTACTGTTCCGTGTTTTGCTATATCAAGCATGATTAAACAACTACTAAAGTATTGTCGGAGCTCTTTTATTTTCCAGTTAGTTAATGTAATTACTAATCTTCTTCCACTCTCTAAAGTTTCTCCAGCGAAATGAAAACTCCAAACTGTTTAAAGTTAGCAACAAACTTAACGGAGAGTTTTCAACGATGGAAGTTGCCCCACGCTGTATGGATGCTACTTTGTCAACAAATCCTAATTTACTGCCCACTTCTGCAGAACATCTCTCCAAGTTTCTTGTCAACCTGCGCTATACCTTTCAAACCCGATCAAAGTTCTACTACATTCTAGACTACATTGGTGATAAGACTTTGGATGTGCTCTTCAAGAGTCAAGGATGCTTTCACGAGGCAGATGTTAAAATTTATGTCTCCGAAATTGTACTTGCTTTGGAGGAGTTGCATCAGTCAGGTCTTAGCTACAATGAACTGAATTTAGAGAAAGTAATATTGGATACGAACGGTCACGTCGTGTTGTGGAGGAATTTTTGTGGCAAGAAATACTGGTCTCAAAAGGAGTGCGTTTGTAGTCTTCCTGGAATGACTCGAGGAGATGTGTGTGGAAACGATCACAGAGTTTCTTCACAAGAGAAGGTTGACGAAGACTGGCGTTCACTTGCAGTCTTGATTCATCGCATGCTAACGGGAAAAGACTTGACAATTAAATCAGATTATGACAAGAAAATGTAAGTAACCATTGTTTTCTACTCTTCCTCGAAGCTGTGAATTAGCTGTTAATAGCCCATGTGATAATGAATTTATAAAGCCGTTGTAGAGTGTAGGGCTAGATCTGTGGTTACAATAGCCAATCGAAGAGTGTTGCCTAAAGAAATTTTGTATAGTAAACCTGCATTGCTTTGTACTAGATAAGCCATTATAACAGTAAATGTTTATTGAATAATCATTATTCGACGGTAGTGTTCGGTCAGCCATATGGTCAGGCCAATCTGATTTCTGAATAACATTGAATTGCTTTGATTCATAGCTCTTAATTGTCCATATCTTATTCATTAGCTGTTTTAAACTGATAAATAAAAGAACTCTTAGAAACAATCAGACTTGTAAACTTCATTGCGAGTTTCTTTTATTTCTTGTTATTTTGTTTCACAAATTATAAAGCAGTAAAAACGAAAAAATAAGGTTTTTTTTAAGTTAAGAAGTTTCGATTTTTAAGTTGAAGCTTTAGATTATCCGTCTATTTGTTACTTTTAACAAGTTTTAAAATCAGTTAGAGAATTTGAGTGCCATTGTCATGGCCGGTTTTAATAGTCGAAGTCGTGGTTTTTTGTATTCTAATTCTACAGTGCCAGTGGATTCGAGAAACTATCAACACAGTTCGAAAGAGCACTCTGAATAACATCGAATTGTTTTGATTCATAACTCTTAATTTTCCATATCTTATTCATTAACTATTTTAAACTGAGTAATAAAAAACGCAGTTGGAAAGAACATCTTAAAATCAGCGAAAGTACCAATTTGTGCTTGCTTTCGTTTATATGGATTGAGGTTTTTGCAAAGGAAAATTCCAAGTTTTTGAGGGTATTTGTTGCGTAACGCCATGGAAATGTGACAAAAAATTGTTTTTAATTTTGCAATGTCTTGACCTCTCTACAAGACAGAAACCTAAGAATTTTTGTTTTTGCTAACTTGAACATTCTCTTTTCAACAGTGCTAATAAATTGTTGATTTCGCTCGAGTTTCAGAATTTATAGCACAACAAAAAGCCAAAACGAAGGTCAAATCTTGATAAAAATTGCGTATTGACGTTTTACCTTTGTTGCTGTTTTAATACGTTTATGATAATAAACACAAAAGAAGAAGTAAAGAGACTGAAAATTTTCAGAAACAAATTTATAGCACTGACAGAACGAGAGACCAAAACGATGTAGGCTTTTTTGCTTTTGTTTATTTCCTTTTGAAAGTTAATTAAGGAAGAAATTACAGAGGATTTCGTTGTTAACATAAGACCTCTCACAATGTTGCATGTCTATTGTTTCAAGCCAACAATTCTTTAAATCTGTTTAACTTGTACAAATGGAAGCTATGTACTCTGAGACCAATCAGGCAGGCAAGATCAGGTTTTAACCAACATCAGTCTTAAAACATTTCATCTGAAATTCTTGTTGAAATACCGTACATTTCAAATGACTTGTTATTCAGTTCTATTAAACTTGCGTCATTTATGATATTATTACGGGTATGAAGTATTGACAGAGTAGCATAATGTTTACAGTGTAAAATGTTAATCAAAAAGTAGAAAATAGCTTACGCTATTTTTCTGAACTTCCGATGTGTTTAGGCAAAAAATGGTTGTCTGCCAATTCTGAAATTGTTTGTTGGAACTTAGTACAAACGCAATAGAGGTTAGCTCAACGAAAAAGCAATTCCTTTTGGTATTTACTTTTAGGATTATCTGTTAAGCTAGGATTTACGGAATCATCTTACTTTTGACGCTGTTTTTAGATGAAATAACACTAATAGAAATAAACTAATAGAATCACTTTATACCATCCTTGTATCGTACTAATACATTTAGGCTTGATCATTGTTTGAAATCTCATCTTTTGAAATCCAACTCGTACCTGTGTTTCAGCCGACATATAAGTACTTCCCCACCTCACACACGAAATAAATTTTCTCATGTCACTCCAAAGCAAATCAAGAATGATCAAATTGTTGCTTATTTGTACCTAAAACTAAACTGAGATCTTTTATATGAATCGACAAACTATGAATACCGGAACGATTACATTTGCAAATTTTAAAGATTAGAAAAGATCTGGTTGTATCTTCAGTACTACAGTAGAATGGCATGATGGCGGTTTTTGTAAGACTTAAAAACAATAAATGAAAGCCTATTGCAATTTAATCGATAAAATATGCTAAAATTATTCAAAATTACGGTAAAATGATGGGAATTCTATGTGTTCATTGATAGAGTTTTTGTCTTTAACAATATACCAAGCTTCTACGAACAATCTCTGGTACCATTAGAGACAATTTGATATGTAAAATGGTTGCGTTGCTAAAATCGCAGTCACGTTTGGTTTGGTTTGGCTGGTGACAAAAAGTCGATTACTATAGCCAGCGGATAAATCCCTATGCGGCAGATAAAACTTGCTCGTTGTCCATTCAAGATCAAGAACACGTAGATTTTATCCGGTGGGTGGAAATTTATCCTTTGGATAAAGTTATCCACTCTCTGAACAACTGGACCTTGGTTTTTAATGCACGTGCTGTTTTGCCATCGTAAACTTCTATTTAGTCGTTGCACTTGGTTTGGTAGACATTGTTTTGTGTGTTTTCTCTGTTTTGTCTTTCATTTGGTCGGGTCTTAAACTGAATGGTTACCTGCATGACTGGTTAGGTGTTCAAGTTAATTTGATTTCCTTTCAAAGAGTTTATACGACTTTACTTCTTTGATGTTTCAGTGATGTGCATATGTGTTTAGAGTGCTCAGCAAAGATATGACGAGTTTTTCTCCAAACACTTGACAATATTTGCAGCTGGGCGATAATACAATACAGAAACAAAGCCTATAAACAGAACAAGAACAAAACCTAGTCTCCTACACGTCTAATAAACTCTCCCTAAACTAAACACCACAAAGTATTTTTAGAGTATATACATGTTGACCAGCATTCTTTTTTCAGGGAAGCCAAGTATGTTATGCAATCAATGGCTCTCCCCAGTACCCTCTCGGTCAGCGTTCAGGACTTGATTAAGAGGCTGTGGTATGGGCTGATAAATACGAGTAAGCAGATCAGGACACACCCCTTCTTCAGAAACACAAACTGGACCCAGGTATGCTGTTTAGTGTTGAAAAAGGAATGTCTCGAATTAATTATACCTCTTGTTATATACCATCCGTCACTATCTCCCCTGACTTTTTTGCAAGTAGGGTTTGGGGCAAGTTTTATCAGAAAGAAATAAAAAATTATTCCAATAATCACGTTTTCCACCTAAAAACTTAGAATGGTTAAAACGAGTAGTAAACAAGGAGTGACCTCAAGCAATCCGTTGTTAAAGTTCTTCAAAATACAGCTAGAACAGGTTTAGGTTAGCAATCGCGTATCAAATAGCGTGAAAACTTTGGACACAGTGATAGTGAGTTCTTCACCTACTCTTGTTAAGGTTCATGATAAGCATGACAACTAACTGCCTCAGTATTTTAATACTATAGGTTCGCTCTCGAGGTGATCTACCTTTATCCAATAAATCTGATGGTTACTCCAAGCGGAGGACAAGGTCATCATCTCCGCGAGCCCTAAGTGATATCTCTGATCTTTCTTCTCCTCGGTCTACGAAAGAAAGTACAGAGCTGGCACAACAAAATGATTGCAGAAGTCGAAGTTTTGATAGATCGACGACAAACGTAACTCTGTCTCGTTTTACTGCAAATGTAAATCTACCAGAATCAAGAAGCAGTTTTCCTGATTACAAGTTTCAGGCAAAAAATGCCATAGCAAGTTCGTCTTCATTTGATCCGCGGTTGTATTCTTATTCATCCACTCCGGATATTTCTGAGGCTGGTTTAGATCAGGGCTCACCTGGTTCATTTTACTCAACACTTCCTCAAGCAGGAGATTTGTCTTATCGACATTTTGATTCGAGTATAATACACAACAAACAGATAGGTTCTGAGGCGGTAAGATCCAAATATAGCTTGCATAATAATCCAGACATCTATCGGGACGGTCCACCAGACTATCAGAGGATCGGAGGGGCACGAGTGTTTGAATGGAGTACAAACCCACCTTACGTGCCACGGCAAAGATGTGCTTCCATGACAGAGTTAGATAGGGACAACGTTTTTCATGAGGATAGACGATTTCAACCCACGAATTTAGGACGTCCCATTTCACCGAGTTACGCATCATTCAGTTACAATTCTTATGAACCGGCGTTTCCTGACGAGCCCTCGAATTTACGATCATCTTTAAGTTCTAGTGCTCCAGATCTCTCTGAACTTGGTATTGCAGGGAGTAGAGATCTAAGTTATAGAGATTTAGTTTCTGCTCGTTTCCAAAGAAACTCTAATGGTCGTCTTCCATTCCATGAAAACCAGGAAACTGGCAGTCCGACATTACCAAGTGGAGGCAAATACTGTGATCATCATTTTGGTTGTTTTTGTAATGATTGCAAAATGTCTAGAAATTGGAGAGAACCTGTTACTTTGAATCATCGGCCATCAGTTCGCCACAACGACTCGAGTTATCCTTATGACTACACGCCAAAAAGTTTTTCCTCGTCATTTGATAAGCTAGGAAGAAATTCTTACTCAAGATTTGAAAGGCTAGACAACTCCAAACAGGGTTACTCGTTTCAGGGTTCTTCAAAGGAGAATCTGTACACAAATGGAGGGTTTGAGGCTGACTTGGAAAACTCAAGATCTCGCTCATCGTCCGTTCGATCACAGTCCTGCACGGATATTAATCAGCTTGGCAAGAACGAAGAACGAGAGGGTCCAATGCCAGAACTTCATCACGATAGAAGGAAGTCTTTCATTGCTGCAAATGATCGGAAAGAGAAGTATCCTCTTGCAAAGATGCCAATCCCATCTTTTGAAGAGTTTAAATTTATTAGAAGACAAAGCACGCCAGATGCAACTGCAAAGAGTAATCCCTTTAATGGAACTGTTCAATGTCGAGGTTCGGGGTTTTATCAACGAAACCTCGAAAATACGGTTTCGACAGCTAACTCAAGCGGAATTATCCCACAAATGTCTCATTTGTCGTCTGGTGGAAACAGAGATTCCAACTACTCTAGTATTTATCAGAGAATTCAGGATGTAGCTGGCAGAAACACCAACTCATTTGAGAACTCCTCATTATTTGCAAAGGACAGCCCGTCATCAACACTTGAACAACAAAGACCAACATTAAGGAAGGATTCCAGGTCGAGTCCTTCTTTAGTCAGATCTTCACCGGTCTATTCGTATACTTCGCCAAATGAAACTACTTCATCGAATACTTCTCAGTCCTCAGACGTCGGGTTCAGCTACTTCTCTAGAAACGAAGTAATTCATAAACTAATGATAAAATACGGTTTGTATGGTAAAAACAGAAAAACACCTGAAACTGGCAGCACGCAAGAAAGTCGTATTCCTGAGAGTGCGCAGGGAGAAGACCATAAGAACTCCATTCATCAAGATTCTTCTGTGCATAAACACCGGTTATTCAGTTGGGAAACTAAACTTGGAAATGACAAAGAATTGGTTAACAGCGGAATTGAGAAAGTGCCGCAAGGAAATGACTCCAAAAGGTACAGTGATGTTATTTTGCAAGTTCCAGATGCTCTTGTTAGTGACGTAAAAACTCAAGATGTATACTTACAACATAATGTTGCGGGGCAAGCTGAGCGTGGAAGTGGGTTCTCGAGTAGGTTTACCACCAGGAACAAAGAATACACTGTCTCCATGCCAACTACTCTTAGACCAGGTGGAAAGGAAGCAACCAACGGGAGTCCAGTATTAACTACGGTAAGCAGTGCGCAGGCTTATGAAGAGCGGTTTCCTTTTGACGCTGATAAATTGGGAAGTAATACAACTGGAATGATGATGGAACAAAACAACAAAACTAAAGTAGACAACAACAACAATGGCAACAGTGACAGACTGGATTGTGATTTTCTGTCAGAGCGCAGGAGAAGCTCAGTCAGAGACCTCTATTCTAGTTTTAAAAGAAGCCCTTCCAGTGGAGAACCAAAGCAAATTGTTAATAACGACATGAAAAGAAATGAAAACGTTGTGGAAAAGCCATCATTACGTAGTAACAAGACCGCTTCCAGCCGAGACATGTTGAAAGACAGCGATACGTTTGTTGGTGATACAAAAATCAGGAATTCAGATACACAAGAAAACATCAATGAACCTAGAAAACCAAGTTTATATAAAACATCACGTACTTTTCTGTTTGCATCGAAATTCAAGTTCGGACTAGGCAAAAAACGTAAGCAAAACAAAAATGACGATCAAACAAAGAAGAGTGGAACATCTCCTACAATAAGCATAAGAAGCGAAACGAATGGAGGAAATCAAGAGCTCAGGAGATCATTTAGCAGCAGTTCATTGACCTCCATTGGCCTTGGTAAAACCAATCGCCCTGTGCTTGGCAGTAGAATCAGTAGTATCAGCCAATCGGAGCTACCTACGGGCGAAAACAGTAGTTTGTTTAATGATTCCAACACAACAGGAATGACTAAGAAATCGTACCATAGCAGTATGTTGAGTATGGCAAGTACGTACTCTGCTTGCTCTACAGACACTGAGGATAACATAAGTGTGTTTAGCGAAAGCGATCTGATGCAACAAGACCACGTTAGAGAACGTGGTAGCCGCAATTCCCGATGGGACAGTTTCTATAGCAACATCAGTGCTGACAGCGGCTCCGCCCACATGTTTGAGTATGAGACAGATTCTGTGGCTACAGAACTTGATGATGAAGACGAAAAGAAAAAACTCCCAGGTTAGTTTTTCTCATTTTGGCTTGAATTAACCTTTTTGTACGCGCTAATTTTCCTTCGCAGGGAAAAAGGTCCTTTAATGTGAAGGAAATTAAACGTCTTCAGGAAAGCTAGTCCTGGAAACTACACCAGACATAACAATACAACAAAGCTTGCTTAAGTGATAGCTTACCCTCTGTTTGTAGGTTAGTAAATTGGAAAGGAGATTTTAAAAGGATGATGCACGTTGTCAAACCTTTGTTCCAAAAGTCATTTTTCCATTCCTTGTGTAGAACATAAAAGTTGGATTTCGTCTATTAGTATATTACCTTCAAACTTAAGTGTTAACGTTTTCTATCCAATTTCCGGCATTAAACTACAAAATTCTTCAAAAGTATATTAAAATAATACATTCTTTATAAATTAGTACCCTAAAATAGTTTGATTGCGTGTTTAAAATTTAATGGTATGCTTCTGTGGTGTAAAGAAACTGATTGACTACAATTGATTTCAATAGTTAAGGCATAATGGAAAGGAAAATGCATCACGTAAGTAACATTGCCTGAGAAGACGACCCTTAGTCAATCATTGGTAAACACTTTATTCGCACTTCATAATTCTGTAATTTGATATATAAGCATTAAGAAAACCAAAGAAAAACAGCGAGAGCGGATAACATTCTCGTCTTTATCAAATTCAGTTGAAGCACAGCGCAAATCCGAGGCGGATGTTAAGCGAGCGGACAGCGGATATGGAGGAGACATCTCAGCTGTACAGACACCACCCAAAGTGAAGAGGCGGCTGGAGGAAATTGTTGAAGGGAGCTCCAAACACTGGTCAGTTGTGGCCGCCAGCGCCAAACATTGGCGGGAGTTGGCCAGGCAAAGGAGCAACCAACGGAAAGAATCGCCGCTTAGGAAGAGCGTACCGTCCGTTACTGACGACATGGTAGGTGTATTGAACGCTTTTCATTCGTTGCAGTGATGAAATGTCGGGAAAATAACAATGAAGCTCACACTCTTTTAAAAAAAAAACAGTTTGCATAAAGCAAAGATTTAGACACATGAATATTTCTTATCTTGCTTTTCTTCGTCGACTACGAAGAGCTAAAAGGGCAATTTCACAGCTGTTCCATGCAAGACCGCCGCTTTCCAAAAGTATTTCTTTTCATTTTACTGAAATTATAAAAGTATATTGATAAAGGCAATTTAATTACACAAAAAACTCTTTGAACAAACAAAATTGTTAAAAATCATTGCATTCTGGTGTTGCATTACGTTAGTCAATAATTTATCCTACGGGCCAATACTAAATTCGCTCCAGCGCTCATAGCTGCAATTCGTTTCAATCGTCCTCGAAATTCAGCCATTAGTATAACACATTTTCAACGTGAACGCAAAGTCATAATTGAACTATTTAGAGCAGAAGCTCTTTTAGTTTTTGAAGTCTTTTTCATAAAAATGGAAAGATTGCACAGTCATACCGTGAAACAGTCCTTTAACTGCGTAATAAGTTAAATGTTGGTTACTTTTGCTGTAAAAATTAAATTTTGATGTGCCTTTCCAGTTGGAGGTTGCAATTAGCCAGCGTTCGTTTTTGTGATGGGGATCGGATAATGAGATAAATGGGAAAGACACGATGCCTTTTATAGTTAGGTCTCAATTGGGACGAGAGTTGTGGGGGGGGGGGGGGGG
>JANRMR010179212.1:0-11897 GCA_025434825.1 Bergia sp. 'catenularis' | reverse complement strand
TAATATTATGTTATTTCTGCTGTTATTTATTATTTATTCGCATTTTTGTAAATTGTACCATCTCCACGAACCTTGCCGGCTGACTACCCATTGCCAGATTAGCGCATGCTAAAGGTAATTATTTAAATTAAAGATAAAGCTACAAATGACAGTAATTAAGGGGCCCTTAATTACCGTCATTTGTAGCTAGGGACCCTCAAAAGAAGCTTGGACAGCAATCGCTTTGGCAGCAGTTGCTGAAAATAATTTATTGTTTTCCTTTCTGTAAAATTTATCTATTTTATCGTTTCGGTGCGTAAAACCAAACACACTCTATTGTGACCCAAAATTTGTGCTTTCGTAACTAACTTGTCGTTTTCTGCCCTCCCATCATTCCTCGCGCACCCAGTACTTATAACCGCGTGATAATTGGGGCATGGTACCCAGTCGTGCGCAGCGTAGTTTTTTTTTGTGTGTTCTGCGCACGTTGAAGCATGTGATAGAAAACCAGTGAATGTGGTAAAAAATTTGCTGTGTTCTCCGCCGGAAATTTAAGGATTGAACTTGTTACCGCTGTTGCTACATGAGCCACGTTTTACTAGAAATGCACCTCAGTATGATTTGTGTTTGATGACAGTAGATCCTCAAAGGTGAGTCACGGAATAATGTTTGCTGGGTGACTAAAATTTACCGGCTTTAGAAAAGGCGCGTGAAAATGTATAAAAGATAATTTCGAATGTGTTGGCTGGATGTGAATGGAGGGCTAGATTTTAGAATAAGGTTATAAAAGAGATAGTGGTTTTGAGGAAGATCGAACAATTACTGTAGAAATCACGTTTTTAGGGTTGATACGATAGTTTTAATGGTCAGCCAAGTTGCCGAAACACCTTGCGTTGCTAACACGATGCGGTACAAAATGAAGTGCAAATTCACTGAAACCACCCGAGTTAGTTTGTAATGTACACTGCTTTGAGTTGGAGCGTCGGATTTTGTCTGTGAAACTGGTTAACTGTCTGTGCAAATACAAGGTGAATTGGTCTACAGCAACTGGCATTTGCGATTCAGGTCGATCGCTTATTTGGTTAGTTAGTTTTTTTTTATGTGGGTCTCGAAGTAACATTCCTGATTGAATGAATAATTACAAAAGGAATTGTTCAGTCATCTCGATCGATCATGCCAGTTTGTAATAGAAAGTGGGGGTTCATAAAATAGGTAGTTACCATCTCATTGACAAAGCTACATTGGTTACATGTGCTGATGAATTTTCACTAAAGGAGCCGCTAGTGATCAGAACTGACCTCTTTTGACAGGTGATTCCGATCTCTCTGTGCACTTCGTTTTGCACAGTGCAGATGTCAACTGCTTTGTTAATGAAAGCCGTTTTAAAGACGATTTGTTTGGATAAGGCCCTCCATAACGGTGAAAATCAGATTATTTTAAGACGCTTAACCATTCTTCATTAAATTCCCGTTTTTTGCTGGTGTTATACTTTCTGAAATCCGCAATTAAATGGCAACCTAGCCCTCCGAAATATCATTTTTGTCGATGTTCATATGTGCATATTATTTTTGTTTGAGTTTGGTTAAAATCTAAATATACGAGTATTGAAGTGAGGGAATTGACAAACAAGAATTGCACTTTTTATACAACAATCTGCAGCTTCTACTTCACACATAATTGAGAAATACTCAATCAGATTATTAATACCAAGAGTGTCAAAACACTTCTGGCTGTAATTTTAATGACTGCTAACCTAAGCGAATCCTTAAAACTTTTAAGCAAAGTACTTTTTAAATTTTGGAAGCCAAGACTAAAAATTTCTGCCTCTGTATTCATAGTCTTCATGGCAAAACTTCTAACTAGTCTTCAGCCTTATAAATGTTTTAAAAGGGAGTTGTACCTGTTATGGTTGGGGATTAGAGTTGTTTCCTGCTAGGAAACTATTGAACAATTGTACTCATGGATAGCAGGTTGTGTAAATGGTTTATTTAATTCTTATTAACTATTGTTCAAAAATACCAGTTTGGGGAGCTGCGAGAAAGGAGTAGAAACTCCTTTGGTAAGAGTACATTGTATGTAAGTGTTTATAAGAGTTTCAGTAAGGAGTATTTTGGCATTGTTTGTGGCAGGTCTTATCCATTTTCTTGTCGTTGTCTGTGAATTTGGCAATATTTTTTTGGTGGAATCAGTGTAAATAACGAAATGCTGACACTTGAAACAGCAGTTTTGCACCAATTCTTATGGCAAAAAACACAACATGTCTGTCAACCCTTGTTGATCAAATCACTCATTAAGTTAACTTGCTAATGCCAAAAACTTGGTTATTCTAAAAACTAGTCTTCAAGTGTGAATGAAAGGTCCAAAGCATATCGTAAAATAGACAAGGCATTAGATTTGAATATAATTACTTTTGTTTTTTGACAAAATTGCTACTCGTTGCAAGGAGACTTACTAAAATTGAACTGGATGAATAATCCCAAATAAGGGTTTTGTGTATACTGAGACAACTGCCCCAAATACTCAAAACTATCACAGAGACACACAGTGGGTAACTGCTGTCTTAGATAATCAAATTCACAAAAAAGGGCCATTGAACATCAGATATTGTAATTAGAAGTATCATATACTTTGCTAGAATACAAGTATAACAAGCTTTAGTGATAGTTTTGAAAGTAATGAAGGGGGCAAAATCACAAGACAGTGTACTAGAAATCCAAGATGCTGTTCCAGTGTTACTGTGAAAACCTAAATGAAAACCAGTGTTTTTCAAAAGTTTGGTGTAAATATTCCTCTGCCAATCAGAGTGAAGGTCACAATCTGCAGTAGTGGAGTCAAACCACAGTTCACCAGCTGGTTAGGTCTGTGATTTTGGCCTCAGTTGGCATACAAAAACATCACAATACAAGCAATTTTTTGGTAGTTCAGAAATAACTTCAATACTAGTTATCTGTAAATATGAACTTTTTTTTTCATCATGTCAGTCTAGTTACCCCCTTACTGGCAGCCATAAAAGGGGGTCAACTCTTCAAAAGTAAAGTTTCTGGTGATGTCATATCATGAACAGCTGCTTTTGTTTAGTGATGTACATGAATTGTGCAAGGTTAACACAGTTGAATAGACATACCGTAGTTACCAAACAAGGAGATCTCACATCTTTTCAATCCATGGCTTGGTTTGTGCAATCTTTTTTTGCTACACCATCCATGGACAGGGACATTGAGCCCTTGGTCTAGTGTCTTGGCACTTTGCTAGGGGACTTTGAAAGAACCCCGTATAATTCTCAAAAAGAGAAAGGTAATTCAAATATTATGGCCTGCAGCAGTTATGTAATGGCAGACATTAATTGGCAACAGACCTCTGATTTTAAAGTGCCTTGTTTTGAGTCATTACATATAGATGCTATATAAGCACTGCAATTTATTTTCTATTTACTCTCTTACACCAAAGAAGTTATCCAAATGTTATCATTTTATATAAGAGTTTCATGAATAGCTGTGTGTTGTTGTATCAACAGGTTTGTTAAGAGATGGTTATGGCGGTACCAACCCCTCAGTGTGTGGGGCAAGAGTTTGTGCGGCAATACTATACTCTTCTTAATAAAGACCCCAATCAGCTTCACAGGTAGGATATAACAGATGTATTGATAAATGTGTTTAGCAGCTATCAACCAATCCTTGTATGATGAAATCAGTTTAAACACACAGTTGAGAAAAAGGTTATTAAATAAGTAGTGATATTTTCATACATCTACCACTTTAGAGGCATGTACCATTTCATCATATATCCAGGGACCCTTTTGTCTTGAATTCAGAACACCTTTATTTTACATGTAAATTCATTAAACCTTTTTCTTTTTTGTTTTGTAGATTTTACAACAAAGATTCAATATTTCTTCATGGCCGCGGACACACTGAGGATGGGTCATCAGAGAATCCGGTGTTTGGTCAAGAGGTTTGTTTTTTCCTTGTGTTGTTTCTATGTTTTATATTACAAACAGTGTTGTATTTATTATATTATATTAATTTAATATTCAAGTCTTGTGAAACAGCTGTGACTGTCTATAAATTGTGATAAAGACACTCCAGAAGTTGTAGATCATGGAAAAAAGTGTAATAGTTAAAGGATCTAGTGCAAAAATGCTGTAAGTGACTTTTGGGTTGATTTTGAGTTTTTGACAGACTTCTGTAGTTTTTGAAGTGTTTGTTTATTTGGTGTCACTTTTTTTCTTGCGTTTTCAATTCTACCGCCATAGTTACCACAAACTTCACCCTGGTGATCCGTGCTCCTGCAAAAAGGTTCATACAAAACCATCATGTCTCAAAATTCCCTAAGAGTCACTTATGTCGTTTTTGCGCTAGACCATTTGTAGTCTTCTTGGCTCTACAATGTATAATCCAGGGCACAGTTCTTTGGGAAGGACAAGAAAACCAAAAATTTTTTGCATGAAAATAATAATATTGTTATTGGAAGTTGTTAAAAAGTCACCCCATTTTTTGTGATATGTGAAAATAAATAATTGTATAGTCCCAGATAAACATTGTACAGGGCACAAAATTTGGTAGAAAAAATAATGGTACATCTATGTTTATTGGGTATTACATTGTAGCACTTTTAACTTTTTGTTTAATTTGGCAAAAGGTGTGTTAAATACATGTCAAGCAAATGATACTTGTAAGCATAGTTTGGCTTTAAAACTGAAGATACTATTATAAAAAGGTGTACTAAAGGACTGTTTATTAATTCCCTAGTAGTTATAATTCCTCTTTGTCTTCATAATCTTTGGGAGAATTTAACTTAACTTAAAAAATTAAACTTTAAATTACCATGGTTCGCACAGGCCTTGAAAAGTCCTTGAAAAATGAACCAGTCCTTGAAAAGCCCTTGAATTTTGAAATATCAGCTTTTGTCCTTGAAAAGTCCTTGAATTTGTTCGAAAACTCCTTGAAAATTTGCAAATATCCTTGAATTTTGTTTGAGATAAAATAATGTATGGCCAATTCTCTACATGCCAAAGCAAAAAGAAAAGCAGAAGAAGTTGCAGAAATAGAGAAGGAACTTGACCTGAAACTTACCAAACTGAAAGAATAAACATCAATTGTTTATTCCAGCTTTTTCAGTTTCCTGAGTTTCAGATCACGCATCTTCTCTTTTTCTGGAGACCGACAAAGTTAAACTGTTTGCAGCTGATGGTATGCAAACTATTCTTCATAAATATAAATTAAATTGTTTATCGTGGTGCGACAAATAGTCCTTGAAAAAGTGTCAACTATCCTTGAAAAGTCCTTGAATTTTTTCCCAAAATTTTTGTATGAACCATGATTACATGTAACAATGTAAAGACACTAACATTGTTTTTACCATGATAGTTCTTCAATTTTGCATCCTTAAATAAATATGACCATTCAGCATCTAGGATGTTTTCAATTTCAACATTTTATTCCATGTTTGACAGGATATTTATAGTAAGATCAAGGAGCTGAATTTTATTGATTGCCGTGCGAAGATCCGACAGGTAGACAGCCACCCAACTGTCCATGGAGGAGTAGTTGTGCAGGTTTGTAAACATCTTATTTACAGTGGATGCAGTTTTTTGAAATCATTTTTTTTTAAATCAGACCAATAGCAGATTGTTAATTTGTGCTACCACCATGGATTCATGTGGGCCAACATCTTAAATTTTTGCTAATATCAAAATATTATCTTAATTGACTCAAAATGTATAAGTTATAAAGTTTTGAAACAGCATTTTTCAACCAAAACTAAAATATTCTTAAAGGAAAAGTGAGAAGAAAATGGTGTTATGAAAAATAAAATAGAAAAAAAAGTGGTCAGCCCTGTCACACAAGCAAGGGCTCTGTGGTAACAGGTTGATTCATTAACAGAAGATTCACATATCATAATATTTTCTTATAAATTTCAGGAAAAGTTTTCTAGCCACCTTCTTTTGAAAAATATCGACTGTGCACTGTCCCTCCTGTTTGTAGCAGGCAAGAAACACCTGTAGATTAACTTATAAAATTATATAAAACTTTTATTTAACACAACATAGATAATCAATAATGCTGTTTTTGTCTGGGTCTTCTGAGGTTAAGTAAAAATTGTCTGTCTTATTAGTTTTTGCTAATAAGATCAGATGATCCGTTCAAATAAAACATATTAGGTAACTACAGTAGCATTCCTGTCACCATAATAATTAAATTGTAAGTGCAAACTATAATTAGAAATACAAAGGAAATCTAGTCTTGTTTAATACATTAATCTGGGGGCTCAAAATATAGGTCTGGCAACCATTACCTCTTTTTCCCAATTAATACCTATAAACAAAACATGTTTCATATGTGGCTACTTTCTTGCTTATTATGTTAACCAACTTCCAGTTATAGACACCTTATTAATTAACCAACTCATTTTTGACAGTCCAAAATAATCACTGATTTCATTTCAGGTATCTGGGGAACTGTCTAATGATGGCAAGCCGATGCGAAAGTTCATGCAAACCTTTGTACTGGCACCTGGAGATGTAAGCTCAGCAGGCTAAATGCACAGAAGATATTACATGGCTGTGTGGAGATATGATTTTTACCTTCAAGTACTGAAATATCTCTCACTATTAAGTGAAGCGAACGAGTTCGAGATATTTTCAGTACAAGAAGATAAAAATCGTATCTCCAAGCAGCCATGTAATGTTCTGTTAAATATTATTCATCAAGCCATAAATTATTACATTTATTTACAACCTGGAGAAGAAAATGTCACTTTAGGCTGGAAAAAGATATTTGACACATGTGTCAAAATATGATATTTCAACACATATGAAATATCATTTTTATTTTGTATGTAAATCTCAGTAATTTATGACTTGGTGAATGATAAATTACTATAGTTGTTAGAGTAGTCAAAACTGAGGTTTTAACTCTTTGTAAAAAGTTATAGACTGGATGTTGTAGTTGCTGATTTCAACAAGGTATACTTAGATACCGACAATTGCTACATCGTAGGATAGCAGTTTAAATTAACATGATTTGAGTTACAATTATTTTAGTATCACCAGTTGGAGAAACTTATACAACAGCAGTTCTGGGTCATGGGAGTTTTGAGTAGAAGTCATTATGAAATGGCATTTACATTATTATGGCAGCATTTAGCTTAAGAAAAGAACAACACAGTGTTTGCTTACATGTTTGTTTGTTTCATACCTTTTTAGGTGCCAAAAAAGTATTATGTTCACAATGACATTTTCAGATACCAGGATGATGTGTTTCCTGAGGAAAATAGTGATGAGACTGCCGAAGGAACTGTTGGTAAGAACTTCAACCCTTCCACTCCAATATTCCACTCCAATATTTCTGATGATAAAATAACACTTTTTATACTGCAATGTTTCATGCACCATTACTCTAACTCCAAACTCCAGGTTGTTTTATATTATATTCTAGATATTAGATGTTGTTGTTTATTGCAGAATCTGAAGGCGAAGAGGATGGTGGACATCGGTTAACATTGAACAATGGGGTGGGTGTCTATGAACAGCCTACTGCCGAGCCAATCATCCCACCCCAGGAATCACCTGCTGCTCCAATATACTATGGGGAACAAGTTGCAGAGCAAAGGTATTGGGCTAAAATTTTCGAACTGGATGGCTTCAGTTCTTTTTCACACTCTGTGCTTTTTAGGCCCCATCTTGGCTTAACCCCTCCTCATCCCCCCCCCCCCCTCAGTAACTTATAAAGAATATGTAACCATCATATAACTGGTCAATTACTTAATCAGTCCCCAGTGAATCTTGTGGTAGTTAATATTTTTTATTTAACTTATGATGTGAGTAAATTATGACCATCACAAATATGGTTGTCATGATTATGTAGCCATAATCAGGTCCTGTTATGACCACTGTACGGTTACCACTAAATTGTTGACCAATAAAATCATAGTATTACAACAAACAGTCCAAAAGTTCAAAACTTTCAAAGTTTTTTTTAAAATTAAAAGTGAGAGATCAACTTGACTTGGGTTGGTGGTGTACTAACATCCTGCCAGGGTGGGGTTAACTCTGTGAGTGATCAGCGATGAAAGCACACAAGTTTGGAATAGTGGAACAATATTTCCCCCTTTTTTAGCCATGTTCCAGTGGGCATCAGCAGAAAATGTTGCCTTACATGTATAAAACCTTTCTTTAATATCCCTTGAAAACTAATGCTTTTCCTCTCCCAGTAGGCCAGCCCTGATCAGTCAAGATAATTACCCTGAGGATGAGGAAAACCAAGAGCTGCAGGAGGTTGTTATCGACAAGCAGCCAGAGGTACTAACAATTTTACTCTCTGTGAAACCAGGAGAAATTCGCCTGCTTCTAAAATCTAATTTTGTCAATTTTTTGATAATTGAATTTCAAGAAATGTTAATGCAAGCAATTTCTGCTTTTCAACTTAAACAAAATGGTTACATGTACTTTATTTAGTTTTGTCAAATGGTTCGATTTAAAGTCAAGACATTGCAAGAAACAAGTGACAATTGACTGCTAACCTACAATTTTCTTTAATACCTGCAATCATTTAATCTATATTGTTATTCTCAAAGCAATAAACATTTCCAGGGGTCCCAGGTGCCGTAAGCTCCCTTTTTGTTTTAGCCCCTCTTCTACAGTAATATACCCCATCTCAGAAGTCACCACTGCTGTTTTACTGTACTTTCACCCCTGTATGAGAACTTCTATATACATGTAAATATGTCCAATAAGTCAATGAATCTTGGCAATATCATTAAAGGTAAAGAACAATTAGTTTTGAAAGTACTAAACTTAGAAAATACCTTCCCATAGCATCTTCACATTTTTTTATCCAAAAAATTGTGACTAAAGTAAAATTATTTTTGTTTTTCATTTTGCTTTTGTTTTGTTCTTGTTTTTATTTGCCCCTTATTTACTGATCAACCAATTTCACTTAGCCAATAATTCAGGCTACCTGACTTGTTTAACCCCTGAAGCATGCAATGAACATAAGGAGTAACTGTAGAAGAGCTCTTATGTCAGTTATGTCACTGTAAAATTGGGCCTAACACAAGCATAGCCACATCAAAAGAGCAAATGCAAGGATCAAACACTTTTCTTCTGCTTACATCTGCATTTTGTTCTGTTTTCACAGTGACTTAAGCAACAGAAGCTCAATGGAAGGAGAAACAGAGACGGGGGAAAAAAGAAATCTTCTGTTTCTTCTGTCTTGGCTGCCACGAGCTTACTTTTTCAATAGTGACATATGAGTGATATGTTTCCACTTGTGCTTCCATTCATTACATCACTCATGAAAACCAGGCTTTATAGTTAATCCAAGTGGCCAGCAGGCATTATCTTTCAGTTATTACTTATGGTTTTAATTGTTTCTTTATAGCAACTTTGATTTGTAATGTCATGTAAATACCAGTCAATTTTTGTTTTTATTAACTGTTTTTGTTTTTAACTTAGGCTCACCACGTTGAGCCAGTCACTCCCCAGGCCCCAGAGCCTGTGGTCCAGGACCTAATTCCAGATGACACCACAGCCACAGTGGATGATGTGCCCACAGGTCCCAAGGAAGAGGACCTCCCAGTTGACCCACAGGAACCTCAGCTAGATATCCAACCAGAAATTGCCAGTGAAACCGTGGAGAATAGTAAGTGTTGTAGAAAATAGAAGTGGATAGTCAATCCCCTATTCTCAAAGCTAACCCATATATTTTTTTTATTGATGCTGTAAAGAGAAGATACCATGTAGGACTTTATGTTCACAGGAGTTTATTTTTGTGATTTTTGCAGGTTTCTGGACAACTCACCAAAAAAATTTCCCGCAAAAAAATTTCCCCAAAAAAAAATCCTGAAAAACAAAACCCAAATTGTCCACTTTTAATGCTGACCCATAGCCTGTATGCAAGGAGCTCAAAGGGAACTACAAAACAAGCAGCAACCCTAATATTGTCCTGCACAGAGCAAAACTCAACGGTTTTACACAGACAGTGTGATAATTAGCATTTCTTCCCTACAGAAATAAGCAAATCTATAAAATTTGGCCATTTTCTCTTATTTCTTGTGACATGATTTTCCAGCAAATCGCAAAAATTTGTTCCTGCCAGACACAAAAATTTGCCCAATCACAAGAAAAATTCCTGCAAAATTATGACCTACACAGTAGATTTTGATAAACTCTGTGGAAGTGAAAGGGTGACCTTGTTGACTTTGATTGAAGTTTAACAACTATAAATCTTGCTTGTCTTGTTCCACTAGTCTTCCCATATGTTACAAGAAATAACTATATTGGCAAAATTGTCCTTGGTGAAATATTTGAAAAAATTGGGACATTGCATGGATTGTTTAGGAGAAATGTCAGTGATGACAAATTGATGTTGCAAAGAAACAGAAAGGAAACAAGTTCAGAAAATTTCTGTAAAGTAAACTCGAGAGTCCATTTAATTCCAAAAAATTGTACTTAACAAAGTTTACTATTATTATTATTGTTATTATTATAATAACACAAAAAGTGAGGGGACAATACTGCTAAGTAATGGTAAACACCTTTGTTGCAAACAAATTCTGTTTTATTTTCAGCAGCTCTGTAACTGTGCTAATGAAACTTTACTTGATACACATGTTGATCACCACAGGACAGTATTCCTAGTTTTACTTCAGATTACTTAATTTTAATCAGTCATTGTAATTCACTATTATTCAGTTATCAAAGATGTTTCATCAAATTAAAACAATTCTGTGAAAAAGTCTATTTTTTAGAGTATAGCATGATTGCTCTTAATTAGACATGCATTTTGTTGCAGCTGAAGTGAAACCTAGAACCTGGGCTGCCCTGGCCTCAAGAAATGCACCGTCAAAGGTCAACTCGCGTCCAGCCATCAAATCCACAGTGTCTCAGGTTTGTATTGATAGAACAGCATCTGTAGCTTTGGTTATGAAATTAATTGTTTGATTATCAAATTGTCTGATGTATGGCTTCAGTTTATTGAACATACAGTAACCTTTTGGCTTTTTTCATTTTACTGCTAAAATTAAGAACTGAAAAAGAAATGTTGTTAATTTCAAGAAATTTAATAGCCATAGACTCTAGATAAAGGCATCAAGCAGAGTAAACTTCATGATACCAATGCTGATATTTTATCTGGCCTTAGCCGCCAGCCCAAGCAGTGATTCCATCCATTCCATCTCCACCACGCCCTCAACAGACAGCCCCGCTTCGCCCAGCAAAGGAGGGTCGTGCACTGTTTGGAACAAAGGAATCCCGTATGAATGCCAGGAATGCACCAGACAACCACCAGGTGTTTATCGGCAACCTTCCCAGTGGTGTCAGCAATGCAGATGTGCATGATGTCTTTGGAAGTAAGAAAATCTTTTTTTTTCTATAATATATCAACTAAACCTAGTCATTCTTCATATGCTAAACATATAATTAAAAGGTGTTTTATAAAGAATATAAATTGTAAACAGTCGCACTTGTGCGAGTGTCAGCTGCATTTGTTTAACATGTGATAAAATGTTTATCTTTGATTTTGTGATTATTTTTTTGCGACAACATTAAACCCCATAGTTATTGTCACACGGTTGCTGTTATTGCATTCTTTGTTGTTGAACATTTAAATGAAACTGCCACTGCAAAAATTCTGTCTATCAGCCCAGGGCTTATTTATTTGTATGTTCATGAGGGGTTTTGGTTGCTCTTATAAAAATCTGGGGGCTTATTTCCCGAGCTATTTAAATCTTTCCTCTTAACTATAAACAAGAAACTATCGAGATAAGAGTTTTCTCTAATTATAACTTTCATTATCATAAAACACTAACAAAGCAACTGGAGTTTGTTGTAAAAAGGTGGCTGTTACTGATGGGTTTATAATAGCTTTTGTTGTTGCTAACAGTCTTTCTTAATTATGTGTTATTGAAATCATTGCTAA
>JANRMR010179201.1:0-11898 GCA_025434825.1 Bergia sp. 'catenularis' | reverse complement strand
GGATCGTACTCTAGATAAAGGTTTGTCACCAATTTTTATAGCCTCCGACACATCTATACCAAGATTTGCAAGACTGTAATCAGACGCAAAATACATGTACTCGGTTTTGAGCTAATTCCGTATATTATCTAAATCATGGTTAAGTTGCCGGTGAAGGCGTACCGTCGATTTATTTGAGGCTGTAATATTGGTGTGAAGGCTGACAGATACCTTACTTTGTGCTTTTACAAAATTACGATTGAAAAGTTCATAGTCAAAAATGTTATATACGTATATAGTACATGAAATAGACACAAAACTAAATTGAAACCTGACAGAATACCTTCTAATAAGCAATTAGGTGTAATTATTAACAAATTTAAACTAGCATTCTTGACTTGTTAAAGTGAAAGAAATTTATATGAATTAATGCTTCCAAAAAACAACACAGTGCTATGCCAGGTAGCCAAAGCTACAAGAAATTCAGTCCCCTATAACTTGCCATACTGTAAATGTAATTAATACGACACAGTTTACAGTCTCCAATTAAGTAATTAGAAATAAGGTAAACTCTTACATAAAGGTCGATCCTTAATACAACTCCAATTTTGAATGCTATCCAAAACGTTTTGACATAACTTCATACCCTCACATAAATACATAACTAAAAAAGAAGGCTATTGATCAAGCAAGGCATTACATGCCACTGAACTGATATTTAACACATACTATGTGCACATTGCATAAGCATTTTTAAGTGCTTAAAATATTATTATTAAAATAATCTCTGATAAAAAAAAAAATCCCGTGAAAAGTGTATTCTGGATTAAACATAATTTGTGCAATGATATCAGTGGCGTTGCCAGCCTGTAATACATTAGCAGGGACCAATTCAATAAACGTTTTCCACTTGTAATTTACAAGTGCGGCTATTGTTTCAGAGGCCTTGAACAACAGCTGTACTTGTAAATTACAAGTGTAAAACTTTTATTGAATTGACCCCAGGCCCGTCATCCAAGTTCTCGATTTTTCGGTTCCAGGACAAAAAAAAAAGAGAGAGGGGAAGGGGAAGGAGGAAAGGCTTCATCCTCCTCCCTCCCAGAGGGCACACATATTTACCTTTTAAACCTGCTCGTCTCGAGTTATGGAAATCACTCAATTTTAATCCGCAAACAAGTAGAAAATTGGGTGCAAACGAAGGCTAATTTGTACTTAATTATTCGTAAAACTTTATTGTAAAGAATACTCACTCTTCAGGCATTTTGCTTGTTTACCTTCTGCTTTTCGAACTCTTTTAAATGACAGCGTCCTTGACATCTCGGCTCAAAAGGAAGTCCAAAATATGCAAATAAAACGGGTTTTTTTTCAGTTTTACAGATTCTAAGTCTATGATATCAAGAACCAGAATAACACAGAAATGACTTAACAAGGCTTACCTTCTGAAAGGTAATCTCCTCCGTTTCGTAGTTTAACCGCCAAGTGCCTTTCCCCGTCATGTGACCTTATAAATTTGCAATTGAGTTGCAATTGGGCGATTTTCACAACTCATATTTTTGCAGCAAAAAAATTGAGTTGTGAATTGAGCGATTTCCACAACTCGGACTTTTGCAGTAAAAATCCGAGGTGTGAATTGAACAATTTTCACAACTCGGATTTTTGCATTAGAAATCCGAGTTGCATTGTAAGTTGGACGATTTTCATAACTCGGATTTTGCAGTGAAAATCCGAGCTGTAACTTAGGCGACCTGCACAACTCAGAGTTTTGCTATAAAAAATACACTTATATCCTATATAGCCATCGTACAAACTGACACTGATTCACTGACTTCAAAACTTACGTTTCACACAACGGTAGAGCACTTGAAGATACTTGTATGTTCCAAAACATGGGTCACCGAACACTGAATTGGAAGCATGCAACACACAGCTTTCCTTGTTATGACAAGCGGCTCGTACTTTGGTCAACGACGAGCGGGCGCCACAGTTTATGACATTCTTACGCGCTGGTTCGCAAATACCGCGAACTCTGCGACCGTAGTTGGCACTGACAATGTTAAGGAATTGACCACGAGGACAACGGAGCTGTCTTTTGCGGTGTTCACAGATGTTGACATTATGTTCACGTCTAGAATCAACTGCAATTCATAACATTAACAATGATAAGCTGCTGACCTACAACCGACTCATTTTTCACAATTGAAATTATAAGTGGAAAGCACACTGGAAGCATTTGATTAGCGAAAAACACTTTTCTACATTTAAAAATCTTCTATTAATCAGGAGTCCCGGAGAGCGAGGGGTTGGGGAGCTGCAATTACCTTCTAATACGAGGAAAGCACCACATGAGGTGAAATGCAGATTTAATGTAGTTTTTTAGTTTTTCCGAGTCCAAAATCTTGCCAATATTTTTCGTTAGCAGAGCGGAAAACTCTTCTTAAATTAAGTGCTGATTTGCTTGGAATAGAGATTTATAAAAGTCAAAAATACAAGACGTGTTTAGTCTCAATTAAGTTTAAATTTAATTTAGTATCATCCAATCTAGTAAAATATATCCAGCTAACACTTTTCCGTGCGTTCTCCGGCGTGTTCGACTCCTAAAGTTCCCGTGTATTACGCAAAGGTTACGCAAGAAACCGAACTAAGGGTAAGTTTGGTTATGAATTTGCTAAATCGTACATTAAATAGTAAAACTTACCGGCACAAAAACACAGGGGAAGAACGCCAAGCAGGGCGAACAGAATTCCAACTGAAAACTTCATTCTTCACTGAACAATCTGAGGATTACATAATAATGTTACAAAAAGTGATACCAACAGTCGAAAGCTCTCGTGACCGACATCTATTCAAAGCATCTGCCAACTGTGTTTTCGGTAAAGAACAAATTATGGTTTCTATCACAGATACGTCTAAAAGGGATCTTTTTGTAGTTATTAAAGCCTTCCTCCCAAATTTAAACCAGATTTTTTACTTTTTTTTCTTGTGCGAAAGATCTATTCATTCAAGGAATAAATTCATGGTTGTTCCATAAAAACACTACAACTTCCCAAAACTAGTTCCTATAGGGAACATAAGTCCTTCACCAGCCCTTTCCATCTTTTCCGGTTTACTGCTGTCTTTCTGCATCCTTGCCAAGTTATGTTCTTTGCATTCAGCTCTGATATACGTGTTTCTCCTCCAGCTTTGCTCTTTCCTCCTTTTTTCCTTGCGGATTCTTTTTGAATGCCATCTTTGCGCTGTTTTCAGCTTATCTCCTGTTTGTATGTATGGCGATACCATCTCTAAAACCTCCTCTTCAGCTCTTCCTCTATGGGTTCTGATCTTGTTCAATCATGTTGTCAGAGATCTTGGTTCCTAACTTCCTCAGGCTATCTAATGCCAAATATAAGGCGAAAGCTTGTTGTCTAGTCACCAGAATGCTCGTTAGCCGCCACGTTTTTTATCCATGCAGTAGTACTGATTTAACATTCGACTTGGAAATTCTTAACTTTTTCTTCGGTGGCAGTAGACGTTAGTAAGTTCGCCAGACTGATTTTAGCAAGGCAAATGAAATCGGCGATGACTTGCTTTCTTTATGCGAGCTTTTTATGTTTTCGTCGGTTCCTCCAGTTTTACTAATGATGCTATCCAGGTACTGTAACTGTACGGAAACCTCTTTGTTTATTTCCTTCCCAATGTTCGTTCCTTTGCCATCGTTTTATCAGTTTGGTTTTCACGGTTACACTCGTCTTGCAGCGAATATGCCGAATGCCTGATATTGGTACACCTGATTTTTAACTATTATTGCAACCTCCGACCGCTTAAGCTTCGGCTGTTTCCTGTCCAATAATCACTCCGCCTTCTTGCTTTGCCATCACTTTCATCAGTTTGCTCTGAGTTACACTTACTCTTAATCCAACTTTCTCTCCTGTTGATTTCAAATCTTCCATCTGGCAGCGAACTCCTTATATTGGCACACCCTAATTTCGAGCTATAAAACGCATATCGGGATTTTTTCCGCACTCAAAATTGCTTCAAATTTTACCGAGGGGAAAACGTTTTAAATAAATGGAAAAACCTTACCTTACCTTCACAACTTCTTAGTTGTTGATCCCTGTTAACACCGTCTATCAGTACACTTTTTGTAGGTTGTTCAGTGTAGCTTCACTAGCTTCAACTAGATTCTATCTAGATTAATCACTGATATATATATAGCATAGATTCTTACACGTATGCAGTTGGTTTGTTCAGTAATGGTAGCTCAATAGTTTGTATGCTTTCAGTTGAGGAAAATCTACAGTTTGCTTTGCAAGAAAAAAACAGCGATATCTTTTCGTCTTTGTCTACTTATTTGGGTGGAAGAGCCCGTATAAATTCAACTTAACGTCTACCAAAGAGCACATTCCCTCCATTATGGCACACCCTAATCTTTAACTAAACGCGGAATCAGAATTTTTCTACGCTCAAAGCTGCCACCAACTTTACAGAGGGTGGAACGTTTTCAATAAATAGAAGAACACGAACCTTGTTGTAACCCAAACCTTACCTTTTCTTCACTGCTTCTTTGTTCTTGATCCCTGTTAACGTCTTCTATATACTTGTTGTGGGTTGCTCAGTGTAGCTTCGCCAGCTTCAACTGTACCTGGTATTCCAAAGAATCGGACTCTTATGCCTGATATAAACTAAATGAGCTAAACCTTCTTAATTTATCTCTTTTGGTGATTGGCTGAAAGATATATTAATGAACGACGTTACTTATTTTTATCGATACACGGAAAACACAAATTATTTTGCCATAATCTGAGACCACTCCAACACCTTTTTGCCGAAATAAACACTCAAAAATAAAAACTTACAAATTTCTACAATTTCACAACCTCGGCTCCAGTCTTGCTTTTGTTTATTGATGGTGACTGTTGGTTGCGATCCGTAATAAACGAAAGAAGCTTCTAGCTACTCAGTTTGTATTGTGTGTCTAAACTGAATTATACAATATCAAATCTGGGTTATTACACTGGTGATTAACTAAAAAACGAGGCGAAAAGTTGTTCCTTAGTTTTGCGTACATACGAAAAGTCCATTTCAAATGACCAGACGCTAACATTTTGCTGGCTGACCTTAGAGAAGTTCCTTTTATTAAAATAAGAATCGCCCGAGTTTGCGACGCTAGTCTCCAAGTTTTTATAAAATTACTTCTAATGTGGAAATTGTAGTGACTTTTTGCTTGACCGACTTTCATAGTTTGCCGTCATAACAAAATATATATAGTTTGTGCCATAAGTTTAATCACTTCCCGGACAACGGAAAATGCGCCGTAGATTGCTAATGGATATTGAATGCATGGGGGCAGCCATATCCGCGATTAATTTGTGAAGAGCAATGGAGAAAAGCGCCATAGATTGCTAATAGATTTTAAGTTCAAGGGGGATATTTGCATTTGCAGTTAACTTTTGAAAACTTTTGTGTGCCATTGATTCACTTGAGTAACATTGATGAAAAAAGACTTAATGGAATACCAGGCTATTTCTTGAAAATAGTAGCTTCAGAATTTGCTCCTGAATAACTACAGTTAGTTATGTAAGTATTCCAAGTAGCAACTACAATTTATTACGTAGGTATTTCAAGCAATATATTCCCGGACAAATGGAAATGGACGCGTGTAACATCTCTCTACAGGATGACTCACCGTCAGTCACCGTATTCTCCTCAGAAAGCTAATAGTATGCACGATAATAGCAAAAAGTCAATGGCATCAGTGAATACAGCCATATCCTTTGAGCGCTTACAAAATGTTAGCTTTAAAGGTAAACTGTCTAAGTGACGTCCGATTGTAAGTGGAGTTCCGCAAGGCTCTATATTGGGACTAATGTTGTTTCTGCGTTTGACTTATGATTTACGTCTTCCTGTTAATAACATAACATCAAGTTGTTATGTTTCGTGATGACCCAACGCTGTATACAAATAAAAGTAAACCTCATAGTTTAAAACTGAAGTTGACAATTGATTTGAGGAGATGTTGTAGAGAGAGCCGAAAGTACCTTTAACTGACTAAATTTACTCTTTTTGCGACCATATGCAGATGCCTGAGCTCATAATAAAAGATTGAGAAGGCTTAATTTTTGCCAAATTCAAGACACTGTGATTCGTTAACTTGGGCTTTCACTCTTAAAACTTACACCTGTTTGGAGATTTTCATTAATATTGTTGCATGCCTAACTTCTGATTTGCTTAAATTTTGTTATTTAAGTTAGATTTGTGATAGTCTCGGGGGATGAAGAGCAATAATGGAATAAGAATAACGGAAATATTGTAGTTGGATTAATGGAATAATGCCCCATTTTGGGGGAATATGTGGAATAATGCCGTTTGGGCGGGAATAATTTTTTTAAAAATTCGTACGGAATAATGGTTTTTTTGACTGGAATAATGGAATAACGAAAATTTTCGAGCAGGAATAATGGAATAATGAACACATCATTATTCTTTTTCAGCCCCGAATATTCCTTCCCTTTGTGTCTACAAACTGTTGTTACCTATTTGATAAATTATTGTTACATTCATTGTTTTATGCAATTGCATGTATATCTCGAAAACCGTACTCTTTTCAGCCAGCAATCGAATCAAATGCTATCCGTCGGCTTACTCAAAACAAACTTCGAACTTTTATGAGCTTAATTTTCTGAATTAATTCGTATCAATGAATGTTTGACTCTGACTTTCAATTATTATCAGTAGAACCAAGCACATCACTTAATCACATTATCTACATCTTATGCATATGCACGTGAGAATTAAGATCGGTGTGTATCTTGATTGCCAGTCAAAAAATATCGTCCAGTTTGCTTTCTCGAATCTGGTAATAAATAAGAGCTGTGAAGGATGAATGCAATGCAATTGCCCTTTTTCCGTGTTCGTTGTATGCTAATTACTGTGTGGTACTGAAAAGTACAAAAGTCCGTTTTACCAAACCAGTGATAGGCTTTGGTCGCAGCATCTATAATGCTTTTCTGCTACGGTGTAACAGAAGAATTACACGATTTCCCCAGGTACGCCAGAGACGGCGGATTGTGCGTGTGTGTATGTGTGTGTTGGGGGGGGGGGGGGTAGCAGTCATTAGAACATCTACTTTATTTTTTGTCACGAAACTAGGGTTGTTACTACGGGTCAGCTATTTTGGGAGTTGGGAGTCGCAATTTGCGAATATTATCTATCTACTATGATACTATCATGGAAAATTCGCTTTTCAAGACATGGAAAATGTGAGTTAATTTCTTCCGAATGATCACGGTAATCCATGTGTTGGCACATCCAAGAATTTCTAAGTAAAGTTCAGATGTGTTTCACCCAGTACGTTTTTTAACGACGGGCTTTTATTTATTTAAGGGGAATTCGCTCAAATGGTCCCGCTTTAGTTTCGGCTGCAGTTTCTGTTGGCCAGTAGAGGCCAAACATCCACTTTAGCCTCAACCAAGAGGGACTGTCTTTGCTTCACAACGAGTAAAGTTAAAAGACAGCGAGTTGCAGGCGACATTCTTCTTTATCATTTGCAAACAAAAGGACACATCTCAGAAACAAAGAGAAACGTAAGCAATTGAGCGGTGAAACAACAAAGGTTAATATAGAAACCAAAATCTGAAACCAAAATCTAGAATACTGCCATGTGGCAATTGCAAGCTATGAGAGCAAGCGTATCGGCTCCACTGAAGGGAAAGAAAGTGTTTTCATTGAACAGGTAAAACTGGGTGTAAAGTCAATGGAAGGTTAAAGTCTTGGCTGTTGCACTTCATGTGCTGACATGTTTTCATTAATTGTAAATATTGAGTTGTTTTTGGTATTTTGTGGCGCTGTTCCCTCGAGTAGATCCATCATTTCTTCCTGAGTTATCTGCCCACTACATGACGTCATACACAGGCTGTACAATAACACAAATACAGCCAAAATCACTCCTACTTTCAACTTAAAAGAGGTAAAACTAGTTTTGTTTCAACTTTACTTGACGTTTTGGACCACAAGAACAATTAAGCTAAATCTCAAGCAATAGACGTGATCAACGTCAGATTCAAGTAGCGAATCAGGTTCCTCTGATTGCATAAGGAAAGGTTACTTAGCTGCATTATTTTCATTGAGCTAAACCCCAGTTTAACAAGTCTCCTTCCTAAAATACCTGTTCTCCAGTGATTTGTGGTGACGTTGTTCGACAAAGCAACTCCATGCGCCATTATATTTTTAACGGCCGTTAGAAGTTATTTATGCAAACATGACGAAACAGAACGAAAATATATACCCATTTTAGCAGTTAAAAATACTAATAGTTCTGTATAGTATTAAAAAATAATAATGTTTTAACTAAACAACGAGCAACTAAGCTTAATTGTTGTACTTTGTCCCTAGTTTTAGTGTTTAATTGGTCAACTTGGAGAACTTTTAAACCTATTGGCTTTCCAAATAAAATTCAAGATTTATACATCACATTTCAAGATCGCGGCATGTGGAAAGTTCAATATCAAGATATTTCTTATGTCAAACCAGATCACTTGGCATTTGTTCTGTGCATAGAATTATCGTTTTTCACTACTTATACCACGATACACTTGTACAACGCGTTAGTCAAATCAGTTCTCTTATATGGCCAGGCGCGTAGCTGCCTTTAAGCCAGTAAGCCCGGGCTTACAAACTCTTTCCGACATATTTATTTTCCGAACATTTTTTCGAAAAAAATTTAGTTTTCTCGTGATTTGTATAAGTTGCAATAAAGTATGAAAAAATTCCTTTATTATTCATAAGCCTATTCTTGACCCCTCAACCCCGCCGCTCTCGCGAAGTTTGGACGGGCTTACAAATCAAAAATGGCCAGCTACGCCCTTGATGGCTGCCAAAAAATAAGGACAGGAAATGAAGGAGATGCAAGAAAATTTGACACAGTTCAATTCAATTCACGTCTATGAGGAGATTTCTGAAGATAAGATGGCCAAATGCTATCTCAAATGAAGACCTGATGAAGAAAATACAGACGAAAAGTATCAGTGAAGTAGTAAAGATCAAGCGATGGAAATGGTTGGGACATGTTCTACGTATGGATAGGAATAAGCATTGTGTGACCGCCTTAATACGGCAACCTAAAAACAAAAGGGGTTGAAAGGTGGAGAAAGAGAGATCTAAATTGGGTTTTAAGACATGGGAGGAAGCACGGATCATGGCTAGGGACAAAGGTGGACGGAGAAATGTATTCTGGCCTCATGTATCTAGAGGGACAAGCAGAAGACAGAGACTGCCTATACGGACTGATGCAGAACTACAGTTTTTTAATTTGGACAATGAAAACTGTTTTTCAGCCCAGGATTACAGGTTGCCCTTTCCCATAACTCAAGTTTCTAATTACATCTTTACTTTGTGGGAAATTTGTAACAAAATATTATTTTAAACAACAACCTGATAGCATGGCTATTAAATACTACGCTTTTGTTCAGCAGTATTTAAACTGATGTAGTTTTAAATATACTTTATTTTCAAGCTTTCAAAAGTTTCACTTATATTACTTCTTAGGCAGAAAGTGCCCGCGGCCACTTTTCTCAAGAAGCATTAAAGTTATACCAACCAAACTTGGCATACTAATTAATTAAGGCATTACCAGAAGACCAATTAACTAATCAATTAACTAATGGATCTTTTGAAAAGTCCCATAAATCAGCGAAAAAGTTTGAAAACATTGAAAATACATAAAACGCCCAAATTGATGATTTGAATGCAAAAACAGTAAGAAAATTTTTTTTGAAAAAAAATTGTGAAAATTTTTTCCAGACATGTCACTGAAAAAATGGTTAATTAAGTGGGACAAAAACGGCACGTCAAATGATTCCCCAATAAATTTTGGGAAAAGTCACCAAATATCGTTGCCGTATCTACAACGACTGCTGAGCTATAGTGGTTTGAATTTGGCGCGGGCACCTTCTTCCCCCCCCCCCCCTTCCCCCCGGACCAGATAGGGTTAAACTGAGCAATTTTTTTGTCATATAAACGCTCGCTAAAGTTGAGTCGGCTAGGCGAGTGACCCTTCTACCCGGGGCTACTTTTCTCCGTATAAACGGGGCCTTATAAAATTACACATTTTCAAAAACTTAAGCTAATCCATTCAGTCGAAGCCATTACGATTAACTCTGCATATCAGTTTACCAAAAAGTTACGCGTGAGCCCTTCATTACTGGACAAACCAAATGGGTCTGCTATGGTGGAAATTTTTAACAGAAATTATCTTTTTAAAAAATTATATTTCTCATGTTCTTTTTAAAACATATTTTGAAGTATAATTTATGCATTCCAAACACGCAACATTTTCATTTAGAACAGAAGTGCCATCAGTGTTATTTTGTCAAAAATGAAAATAAACAATTTGCAACTAATTTTACTTTGACAAGAAAGATATTCATCCTTTCACCGTGGTTTGGAGTTTCTGGTTTGGAGCTATTAACGTCGCTGGCTGGGGTCTGGTTAGCTCCTTCATTGTTTTCTTGACTTTATGTTCCGCCATCCACTGTAGGAATGAACAGTCTGGCAGATTCTTCCTGCTGAACGCATCTTTGTAAGCCGTGTTGTCTGCCATCTTGCCTTGTTGCAATTCCAGCTGCGGTTGTGGCATAATCAATTCTCTGGGATGCCCCCCAAGGGCTCCTTTGTAATCGCCGGTAGTCACCGAACCGTCCTGATGAAATTTCACAACTGGCTTTAGATAGACATTTCCTTCATGAAAATCGCCGTATCGCACATACGGGACTTTATAGTGCTTAAAAGCGCTGTTGTAGGCTGTCTCGCTGGAAAACTTTGCCTGGTTTGGCTCGATTCTTGTCGGTGGCCTCACTTTTGTCACTTTTGCGGGCTCTTTTGGCTGGTAGTCCTGCTTAGTCTGGGTAGTGTCTGCAAACTTTTCTTCCGGTCGCACGTAGGGAGGGTCTTCTTTCTTGGCCGATTTGGTTTTCTCCATCTTGCTCGGGTCCCAGGTGATCTTGTAGAGCGCGTTGTTCGTTGTCTCCAAGTATCGATCGTTATTCATTGCCAGGTTAATTGTGGCTGGGGGCGGAGTGATTGTTTTGCGAGGCCTGGGCATCTTTCCGTGAAAGCCTGGAAAATCGCTTCTGTTCTGCGTTTGCGATTGAAACTTAGCTCGTTTTTGAACTTTCAGAGTGGAATCTCTTATTTGCGCCGGAGCTTGTCTTCCTTCCTTGTCTGGTGTCTTGTAAGCCTGGCGATGCTCTGTACTCATGTCATGAACTCCTTCTGTACCAATCTTGATCGTAGGTTGATGTAAAACTATTGGCGGTCTGGTTGCAGACTTGCCTTTGAAAACATCTTGGTTCCAGGTCCTCAAGTCGTTCTTATTTCGCTCGCCCGGGAAGAGAATGGAACCAGCAAAACTGGGTATCTCGCCAAACGCAGCCTGACGGACTGGAACTTTGGGTGGATAGTGTTCTTTGTTTGTTGTGACGTCACGAAACTTGGCCGCTGGAGCCTTCGTGACGGTCTGGGGGCGAGTTAGCTTTATTATGTCAGGCAGGCCGCGGTCAACATAGTCATCAGTGTAAACAGTCCTACCTTCAAACTTCGCCTCTGGTGGAACATAGCTTTCTTCAACCTATAAGGAAATGGGTGCAACAAGTAAGAGTTTGTATTGAGTCTTGTCGCTTTTATTTTATAAATAGTAACGGAAATAGATGTAGATAATAGTAATAGTAATAATAATAATAACAATAATGATGATATAATAATGATAATGACCTCTATTTTGGTGTATACTTTATAGCTTTTTATCAATGACAGTACACAGATATATTTTGTCTAGAATTTTATAAGCACATATTTTCATACAGCTGCATACAGGTAGTTAGTTTAGACAGATAGACAGCCATTTTGTGTGTTAAGGTAGTTAATATCCTAGCTTGGTAGTTTAGACAG
>JANRMR010179190.1:0-11899 GCA_025434825.1 Bergia sp. 'catenularis' | reverse complement strand
TACTACTACTACTACTACTACTACTACTACTATTACTACTACTACTACTACTACTACTGTTACTACTACTACTACTATTACTACTACTAGTACTACTATTACTACTATTACTACTATTACTACTACTAGTACTACTATTACTACTACTACTACTACTACTATTATTACTACTACTACTATTACTATTACTATTACTACTACTACTACTACTGTTACTACTACTATTACTACTACTGCTACTACTATTACTACTACTACTACTACTGCTATTACTACTACTGCTACTGCTACTACTACTACTACTACTACTACTACTGCTACTGTTACTGCTACTGCTACTGCTACTACTACTACTACTACTACTTCTAATAATAATAATAATAATAACAATAGTAATAGTAGTAATAATAATAATAATAATGGTGTTACCCAGATGGCATTTCCACAGAGTGGGCTCTTCATCCATCTGGGGGACCAATGGTTTAACATCCCTGTCTAAGGACAGTGTGGTGAAAGAAGGTCACCTGAATATTCAACCCCATGGCCAAGCTGGGAATCAAACCCAGGACCTTCAAGTTAATAGCCCAAGATCTTATCAACTGGGCTACCATCGCACACACTGACTTTTGACTCTTGTTAGCCAGTATTCACAGCTTCACTGCCCTAGTGTTCATTTTTGTGACATTGGTACTATTAAAGTATACAATCATGTACATGTGTCTACTTTTGGTGTCTAAATGTTTTGGAATTGGGTGCCTCTTGCCATGGTTCCTTAAAAATGGCATTATTACATCACGGAAAGTCATTAAAAAGTTATTAGAATTTATACTGGGATTAGAGAAGAACTCTAAGTAAATAGAAAATTAATAGATTGTTGGGTTATTCTAGAAAATATCTATTTTTGAGGGAAAACATGTGAGAATGTTTTTATCAATGGGAAACAACAGGCTTTGTTCAGTTTACACATGTAATTTTTCTGCAACTACTGTATTTTGTTCTCACAACCCTTTACAATGTATATTGTTTTTGGCAGGGCTGAAAATGCAAATCCATTGATTTGTTTCTAAATTTCAAAAGCAGTTAGTTAAGTGCAGCAAAGAGTTGCAGTAATGATTATCTAAAGATAAGATTGGTTTCAAATATTTTGTTTTTTTAAGTAATGGGAAAGATTCTAAAGAAAATTTATAAACAGGGTGGGTGGATTATATTGATCCAACTTTCCTGCTAACAAATATTTAATTCGATCCCTGAAATTAGCTTTTGTTTTTAAACTAGTTGAATGTTGAGATTTGTGACAACTTTGTGTCATACATGATTACAATGAAAGCATTAAACCATTCTTAACTTCATGTTTAATGTTGTCTATTGGTAATAGGATCAAGATGTCTTCTTTGCCGAGGAAAACATTATCTTGTTGTCTACTTGGAGATGTTGTTGGAGTGAAATCAGATGCTGAAAAATGAAAAGACTGTTCAGCAACTCTGATAATTGCAGATGTTAATTGAAACAAAACAAGTTAATTGGATATCATCATAATTTCATGATGCAATTTAACAAAAACTGGAGTATTGGTGGATAACATGCACTGCTGCTTTGCATGTTTTGCACAAGGACAGCAAAGCTGGTGCTCATGGGATGAAAAAACATTGTGATTTGGTGTATTTCTACACTTGCTCGAAGATTTGTGCTACTGTGGACCAATGCAAGCACAAGTAACTATCATAAAAATTTGTGACTGAAAGGAGAATTGGAAAAACCCAGTATGGATAATTCATTGGGAAGGAGTTCCATTACCAAGATGTGACAAAATAATTGTGTCAAGTGTCTTATTGATCCTACATGTATTTGAAGCGTTTCGAGAATGAAGACAACAGTTTGTAGATACAGTGGGAGTATGGTGAGACGCAGCAGGAAAAGATGTCACTACAGATGGTATGTGTTTGAAAGCAGATAAATCAGCTCCCTTAAATGAGGATGCAATGAACAATGTTGGTACAGTTGCTCTTCATTTGTAACCTCAGTTTCAGATGACAAAAAAAGATTACTGGAAACAGTGACCAGTGGTAAAAACTGGCATATTCCATGTCAGCATTTCTGCTCGCCAAGTGAGGTGAGAATAGATGCTAGGGAATCGGAGAACAGTGTTAAACTTTAGTTGAAGGAGAAAAATAACAGTGAATAACGTTACAGTGAATCAAGGTCGTGTGCCTGAAACATGAAAATTATTGAAATTGGTTGAATGTGTTGTTTTGCATGAATATCATTTTTGCAGGTTGCGAGTACTGTCAGAACTACTAGTAACAGAAAAAAGAACAATCAAGACCATTAACATAATAGCATGTGCTGTTGTGGTACTGTACAGACAATAACATTATTACATAGATGAAATATTTGGTCAAACTCTTGTGTGTGTACCATACATGGTCCAAGTCCCCACTGCACAGTGGCCGTGACAAGTGAAAATTCATAAAATAATTGTATTTCTTGACCATGTGATTACAATGAAACATGGGGCAGTGCAGAAAAACAATCCACAAGTTTGATCAAGGAAAGATATTATCTACTGAAAAAATAATGCTGTCAGTACTGTACATGTCTTGTACAAAAATATCAGTTCCACTGTTGATGCTAGAGTAACTCTGATACTTTTCCTTCTTTTGTCTATTTGCAGTTGTAGATCTTACCACTGTGATATAAATTATTTTTAATGTTTGACATTGAGTAGTTCCAGAAATATTAATTTATGACATCACATGTAGTTCATTGCAATTTTCTTAAAATAATTTGTTGCTGGAAAAAGGAATAGAAGTGAAGATCACTGGATGATCTGCAACTAAGTACCAGAAAATCTTACCATGCCTTTGCAAACAAAACTTTGTTGCACAAAATCAAGATGCATGGAGAAATCACTCAATTTTCTTTTTTTTTATTCTTAAAAGCAACACATCCATACTGGAATAAAAAAGAATTAGTAAAAATCTCAGATATATGTAACTGTCATTTTACATGAAACTTGACATTTACAGAGATGCCAACCCTGGACTTCAAAAAGTGGGAGATTTTCTTCCTGGGTCAACTTTTATACAATGAACCTAATGTCTGCACATAATATCCAGTCTTTCTTTAAAAAAAAAAGCAAGCACAAAACAAATTATTTTGTTATAATATTTTGCAAGAAGAGAAATGCGGGAGATTTTGAACTCAAAGCAGGAGAGTGGGAGATGAGGTTAAAAAGCATAAGTCTCCCATGAAAAGTGGGAGAGTTGGCATCTCGGCCTTCCAAGTTGCTTATTATGAATGAAAAAAAAACCTGAAAAAATGGGAAAATATTATGCATCTCAAAATTTAAAGCTAATCACAGGTACTTTACACTTGCAGTTGAGGCCACAAGTTTTTTATTTTTTAGATTTACTGATTTTGTTTACAGAATGGTAGGATGAAATAAAAATGAATTACAATGCCCTGTTCTGGGTTTTTTTTGTTGCTGTTGATACTTGATCTTTCCAAATGGTCATTATCTTAAGCTTTTTTTCTGCAGTGACCTTTTTACACTCCTCATCTTGGTCACACATAATTGGGGAAATATCTGTGATTGCTTTTTTGTTGATGGTTATAACTACAAGTAATACACAGTCGATATGAGGAAACCTCCATCTACAGTGAACTGATCTAAAATATCTTAATAAAATGGAAACAAAATTAATACTGCATTTTCCTTCCAAAACAGTAAATTTAGGGCAGGAGGGCCTGTAAATCTTTGAAATAAAAAACTGTGGCCTTGAAAGACATTAAACTAGTTACAAAATTATAAGTTTTCCCTCCCCAAGTCAGGAATTCAGGTATTTTGCTTATTCTAAACAAAGTGTGTGATGTTGTGTGATGTAGTTACATGTAATAGTATTGCTTGATACACTGTTTTGTTTACTATGGCAACATGGAGTTACTGTTTACATTATTATTACATGAAGAATACTATTGTGATGTCATAAGAGATGTGTATATAATATCATTTCAGGAAACCACGTTAAAGTTAGGATTGTCTGTGGACCTTTTGAAACTTATTTGTAATACATGGTATGTTTACAAGCTTGAAGTTTTGTTGATTTGAAGCAGAACACATCTGCATCAGATGTAAAATGTAAACTATCAGTTATCATTTTTGATAGGCTTGTCCCATTAAGCAAGCAGTTAAATTTAGTTGGATGTAACTGTGACTAATATTTTGTAGTCATGTTGGAGTGAAAATAGTACATGTAGGTGTTAGGAACTGGGCATCTGTGTAATCCATTATTTTTCAGTTTCAGTGTCCTTAGGAGTGTTATTTGATCAGCAGTTCCTTTTCATGATAATCTTAAAGGGGACCAGAGTTGATGTTGGATTGACCTGTTTTTCTACATACAAAATCAGCACAACAAATTTCTTTCTTCACTGATCAGGTCTAGCATATAACATGATTGTACAAGGAATAATATTTTCCAGTTACTTGTTCCAGTCAAACTGGCAAAACTTTGTTATTTTGTATTTACACCAGTCTGATCATTCATTTCCCTGTAAAACTGTGGCAGCTTTTGTTGTTTTGCATTTTTGGCATTCATTTGTCACATTAAATCTCACACCCTAGTTCTTTACAATGCCACATGTAAGTGAAGTCCTGCACTGTTCTTAAAAAGTATAGATTGTTCAGAGATTGTTGCATGTATACATGATATTAGAACTAATACTACATTCTATACAGTATTATTAAAACCAAGTTGATATTATATTCTACGTTTTTGAAATTCTCGAAATAAACTATTTTAGGAAGTCGTTAATGCAAAATTTGAAAACAGTCAGCGTGATTGTATGGATTGAAACAGAAAAACGTAATAATATTGATATTTAGTTCTGCTTTCTGATTTGTCTTAATATTACCAGAAAAATACCCATTCTGTACAAAATGTTGGATATTAAGTAGTACTGTAGAAGTAAAGATATTTACTCAAAAGAGTGTTTATAACAACCAGAAACTAACATGATAGATTTTTTCAAAATCAGATGCTTAATATCTATTTTAGATTAATATTCAAAAGCCTGTCAATCAATGGAAGTCATTTCAGAACCATAACCACAAGATCTTTGTGCTAATTTTTAAGATTCTTGAGCAAATCTTCAAAATTTGTTTGAAATTTTTGTAGATTTTAGCCAATATGGTTTATGTGGATTGAGAAAAAATGCCTAGAATAAAGAATTTTTATCGTGAAACATAAAGAAGTAATGCCTTTTCTGTAAATACTGAAATTATGAATCTAAACTTGATCATTTGATTAACGATTTGAGTTTTTATGTTTTCAATGAAGGTGATTCCAAACAAAATAGATGATTGAAGACTTGCATTAAAGTAGAGTTATGAAAATTGCATCTCCTGGTTTGACATTGTAAAATGAACATTTTTTTGTGGTTATGGTTCCCACAAGAGTTCCATTGACTTGTAAGGTGAAGGGATTTCTCTGTGTACTTCTAAGCAGCAGATGAGTAGATTGAAAGTTGAAGCCCTTTTCTAAATGCTTGGTCCTGTTTGTTACAAATGGAGTTACAACTTAAGAGTCTGTTCATACACATATGAAAAATATAGAATCATTTCTGATTATGCTGTTGAAAGTTTCGTCAGAAAATTGCATTATTGATATTGTACTTGGATGGTAATTCATTGGCACAGAAATGTAATCTTTAAAAATAGGGTTTCTTATCATAATGTTTTGCCACGTCCAAAGCAACGTTAGAAGTTGTTTCACTTGTCTGGCAATGCATAACAGGACATTTTACTTTCAGTCGAAGATAACAAGACAATCAGGGCTTTGGGACTCTACTTTTTGAAAAGTTGTACAATATAGTTAAATCAGGGAATGGGTGAAGTAACACAAGAGCTCTCTGCACTTCAAGAAATAGAGTGCAAGTCCATGCATCATGAGTGTTATTTTAAGAAGCAAAATTGACCCTCAACACCAAAAACTTTGTATACCAAGCATAATTCCATTTAAATACATTGAATTTGAAAACATTAGAACTATTTTTTTTTTTGTTACTTCCAGTGTAGTGTTGATAACTTAAGTCGTTTCTATAAGAATACATCAAGAGCATAATAATTAAGGGATGAAAAAAATCATAACTATTTTTTGCAGACAGATATCTCTATTTGGGCATGTTTGAACCACTAGTATCATCTACAAATTGGAATAATAAATAATGTACCTGCCGAGTGTTTCGTGTTAAACAGCTATCGTCAGTTGACTGATCATGTGTTGTTCATGTACCCATGTTGACTCAGGTGAGGTGTTGTGTACAAGCACTGATCACAAAGTAAGAGATTCCTCAAGACTTCGGCCTCAGTTACTTTTAAGTGGGTTTGGTTAAATTTTGAATTAATATTGATTTCTTCATTTTCATGCCAAAAATATTGACACAATCAGTGGAAAAAAAACTTGATTATGAAAACCAAAACAGTCTATAAGACTAAATGCAGGTTAATTTTTTTAATCCAGGATAAGTAGTTATTAACTTTCAAGCAACCAGGCCGAAATAAAATGCAGCACATTTATATTGAAATTGCAACAGTTTTGCAACGTTCTAAGTAAGTATACCAAGGAAATCCCACAAGCGTTTTGAATTAAACTTGACAAAACATAGTCCAATAAGTTGGAGTCCCTTTCAGCTTGGAGCAGGAAAAGTTGTTGTTGAAGTGAATTTTATGTTCCAGCATTTCTAGTTGATTATGAATCCTGCTGACACAAAACTAAGTGAGATTGTAGAAGTTAGTGCATGTGACACTTGAATGCAAACTAAAGACCTGCCAAACTGTAATAGGTAGGAAGAAATGTTGTGCAACATGATAAGAGAAGTAGTTCAGCAGCACGACCTACCCCACTGTCGACAGTGTTAGAGGGGCTCTTTCATGGCTGAATTGATGGATTTTCCCTGTTTCAGCAGCTAAATTTTTACATTATTTTTCCAAATAATTTCAAAAGAAAAACTCCACTAATAAGACAGCATGCGATCACTTCTGCCATTGAAGGTTTTATGCATAAAACAATTTATTTTATTGTGTGCCATCCCGGAACAGTAGAACTGACAACTACAATCCAACTTAATCCCCTCCTAAAACGGACCATCTGTAGCATTTACCTTTTGAAATACTTAGATTGGTATCTGAACAATGCCTGTTTAGGGATATTTTAGCTTGAAACATGTTTCTTGTCGATAAATCCATGAGCATGTGCAAAGCCGTGAAAGAGTCCTTTTAACTTAGGGTGCATTTGATTGACCATAATCTGAAATTGGAATTTTGTGGAATAAAAACTTTGACCCCTTCAATCATGCAGTATGCTATTTTCAAATTTTTAAGTTCATCTTGATTTGAGATAATCAATTTGTTGCATACTATTTGCCAGATGATCGGCTCTCACGTGCTAGGAATGCCTGACTGAATCCATCCCAGAAAACCGTGCATGCCTCAAAATGGCCGCCATTTTAAATTTAGCAAAACGAGAAAACCTCGGTGATCGTTACTGATCTCACAGTGCGTTCTGGGATGGTGCCTTTTGGGGACACCTGAAAGTGCATGCTGATTGGCTTTAATACTCCAAGCATGTGATAAATGTCCAATCACCTAGTGGGAAGGATATTTAGAAATCTTCCCAAATGTATTGCTATTCAGAATATAGTGAATCAAATGGACCCATATAACGTTGAGTTATTGTCTAGTTTGTGGTTTTATTTGTTTGTCAACTGCACATAATCTTAATCTGTTGATAAACCAAAGCTATGAAAAGTTTGTTGTACAAATTTAAGTCATGGTAAAGTACGTCTTGCTGTTAAAACCACCCTCAGTTGCAGGCCAGTGCTGCTGTCTGGTGTAATGGTAGGTTTCAATTCCTTCCAACAGTATATTAGCTAAGTCGATGCTTCGTGTATGGAAATGTATGAAAAGTTTGTCAGAAAGCTTTTTTTTTAGCCTTGTGTTATTGTTAGCAGAAGCTGTAGTGCAATTGGGAAATGGGCTGTCGGTACAAGTACATGTAATTGTTAGTGTGTGGATCACAACATATAATGGTCACAAGTTGGTGACATTTTGCTTGGAGACAACAGCAATAAGAGCAAAGTGGGTAGAGGCTTGCAGGGCCGTGTTTTCCTAAGTTAATGATTATTGTAATGGATCCTTGAAGGAACACGCCATAGTTTGTGTTGATCACAAGCTTCTTAAGAGTTAATTCAAGAGCTAATATATATAATATTGTCAATCATGATAGATTCATGAAGACAAAAGTTACACCCCTGCTTAAAGAGCCAGTAAATATCCATTTTGCTCCCATTTGCACAACGAATGAAGCCAAATTATTTTAAGACTAATTATCACATGTTTGTCAATGTGTGTCTTTTGAGTGACTGAAACAGCTACAGCAGTATGAGACCAACTCCTTTCTTACTGTGCGGCTTTATATGTACTGACGATGTAAGTTAAAACGCCCAGAGTTTGTTGCCACTTTTCCTTGTAAAAATTATTGGGATCAATAAATATTGTAAATTATTTATCATAAAGAAAAGTGTTGCAAATGATGAACTTGAATGTGCGCTGGTATTCTTTTACCCATAATTGTTGTGCAACCAGTGATTAAGTAAAACCATTTCCAATGTATTCATAAAACTGTTTTGGAAAGGGAAAGGTCCGTATACCGCCTACTGAAACCCAGGTCGTCAAAGAAGGTGGAAAGAGGGGAAGGGGTCTCCAAGGATTAAAGTTGACCCAAACATGAAAGGTTGTTCCATATTTTCTCCGAATACACGCCACCACAGTTGTTGCCCTACCCCAAAAAGTATTAACTGAAACAAACTTTACATTTCATAAAGTTGGAGTGCATCCCCCTCCTGTTTGTTTTCAAACAGGGTTTCTCTTCGCTGGGAATAGGGGGGGGGTATGTCTCTCAATCGCCCGAGAGGAGAGAGCCTGTTTGGGCTTTTTCCGTTGAAGCGAAGACGTCCAAGATGTTTTTTGAACTAACAAGAGTCCAAGGTCAGTCCCGGGGTCAGATTTTTGGTGACATAGAATAGTAATAAAAACCTGATTATCTCTGATAGTAAATATGCACCTTGAAGAGATTGTGGGAGCTTTCTGAGATCTTTTTATCCGCGCTAAGTTGGTGCTGTTTTAAACAGGCTTGAAACCCTTACGCATGTTCGTTTGGCGAATATGTTGATCGATCTTGCAGAATATTCGAATTTCCCGCCACGTAACAACGTCAGTGATACTTCGTTAATGTATGAGTTAAATCCAAAAGTGCACATTCCATCCCCTGGGCATTTAACATTTTTTTATTTTTTGGTCAAATTCCCCGCCATAAAAGCCCTTTCTTTGGTCAAATGCCACGCTCTCCAGGGATTATTTTGGGTTCAAATGTTCAGCCCCCTGAAGCGGCAAGATCCAAACCGGTTTCCGGTTTCTTTAATATTGACATTTTTATTATTTTTATAGTAGGACTGCTCAGTGGTCAGCGGTATGATCGCGCAAAGGAACCGACAAAGACCGTCCTCTTTTGGCCATCGTGCAGGCTACTTGAAGCCACTTGTTATATTACATAGTGGGGGTTGCTCGGGGGGATGGGCACTGTTGGATTTGACTTTGTATCGAGCGAGGGCAAATATCAAACTAAAAGAATACTTTCTCAGACGAGGGCCTGTGCAGGGGAGGGGGGGGGGGGGTATTCTTTTATGATTCAACAATAATTTTCTCAGTTGGAACAGCAAAGCGCGCGCGACGAACGCAATGAAGCAAAAGGCAAAATTTATCGAGTTCTTTGTGTTTTGTGGTAATTTTAAAAATTATTAAGCATCTCCGTCTTTTCTTTTGTCGCTGTTTCGAATCTAGAAGGTGAATTTTTGGCCATATATTGACCAAAATGTTGGCACTGCCAGCGTGCATCACGTGATCGATTCTGACCAATAGCATCGCGCGTTTTCACTATTATTATTGTTGAATTATAAAAACATAAAGTTAACAACTCGTTTCCAATCTGGTCTTCTGAGAACAAAAAATGTAAATAACTCTAAAAACTATTGGAAAAAATAATATTTATTAACTACCGAAAAAAATATTTTAATTTACATTGAAAATTACCAAAATATGTAAATTCTAAAACTTATTATAACAATTGGAGGAAATATTGAGTTATTTGAGCTACTGGAGAAACTATGAGAAGGCTCACTTTTCACTTCCAAATTCTGTTTTTCTCTGACCAAGTATTTTCGACTTCAGTTTTTTCAAACCAGAGATTTCCGACTGCTGTGGTTTTTTTTTGAACACATAATTACCGCGAGTGTTTTGTTTTTTTCTGACTCAATTTCCGACTTCTGTGCTTTTTTTCTTAACATGGATTTCCGACTTAACCAATAATAAGCATTATTTAGTAAAACGCATTATCCGGAGAATGCCCAATGTGCTTTTCATGATAAATTATCAGATAATAATGCGGTTTTTTGAAGTTTCAATTATTTTGCTACCCAAGAAATGCCGTTATTCCCCCCCCCAGAAAAAAACACAAGTGTCCGACTGATCCCTCCCACCATGTTTCGTCTTTACCAAGTTTTCAAAAAAGGACCCACTAAAATGATTGGTTTGAATATGTGTGCATTGGTTTTCTTCAGTTTCAGTCGCTACACTAGTAGACAGAAAATTCTGAGCTCAGTGTTGAACAAGTCACGTGGTTTGTGACCTGATCGGCTGGAAGATTGTATCGCCCTCCGTCTTTATGTCAGCTCTGATATAAATTGCCTCTCGCAGTCCCCTCGCAAACCAGTTTTGATCTCTGTTAAAAATCAGGAAAGCTGAAAGTTCAGAATTGTCTGTCCACTTGTGTAGTGACTAAAAATTAAAAGCCATCATAGATTATACCCCCTACATAACCAAGTACAACACTAATTGTCATCAACAGATCAATAAATGTGTGTGCTCTGTGTACACACATTTCAGGCTATTGTCGTGACTCGTCTGTCGCTCGTCGGAAGCCATCGGTTTGATCTCGTATCGTGTCGAGTACACATCTTTTGCACGACAACCATTTAAAAGTTTTACCGTGAAAACTTCAGACTTCATGAAAACCTAGCTGAAAACTTGTGTAATCACACTTGCTTGGGGAACTTTTGTTGTCACGCTTGTTTGGAGAGCTTGTGTAAACACGTTTGCATGGGGAACTTGTGTAGTCACGCTTGCATGTAGAACTTGTGTAGTCTTGCTTGCTTGGGGAACTTGTGTAGTCACGCATGCTTGGGGAACTTGTGTAGTCACGCTTGCTTGGAGAACTTGTGTAGTCACACTTGTTTGGAGAACCTGTGTAGTCACGCTTGCTTGGAGAACTTGTGTAGTCACGCTTGCTTGGAGAACTTGTGTAATCATGCTTGCTTGAAGAACTTGTGTAGTCACGCTTGCTTGGAGAACTTGTGTAGTCACGCTTGCTTGGAGAACTTGTGTAGTCACGCTTGCTTGGAGAACTTGTCTAGTCGCGCTGGCATAAGGGATTCTAGTGCGTGGGGACGCTTGTAGTTGCACATTTTAGCTCGCGTGTCTGATTTCTTTTCACTGTATTGCACGTAACCAATAGGTTATGGAATGGCAATTGGTTCCCGTCAAGTCCTGTGGCACTTGATACAAAACCAAACGTTTTCCACAAATACACTCAGCGCTTTGTCACGATTATTAGTAGTGGTTATACGTTACATTTTCAAAAGTTCTCTCTCAACCCGAGGTATGTTCTTATCATATTCCTAAATGTTGGCAATCATTCAGCCCCAACGGCCAAAACTTGTAGTTATAAAAAGATAGAGTGGATTGGTGCCCAAACTTCAAAACGAGGCGTGAACACAGGCTGACCAGAAA
>JANRMR010179168.1:0-11902 GCA_025434825.1 Bergia sp. 'catenularis' | reverse complement strand
ATCGTTATCATTATCATTATCATTATCATTGTCATTATCATTATCATCATTATCAATATTACCATTATCATTATCATTATTACTATTACTATTATTATTAGTACCATTATCATTATCATCATCATCATCATCATCATTATCATTATCATTATCATTATTATTGGCATTAGTTTGTTTGGCTCGATTAGGTGGCTCGGGCCCCTTCCCTAAGTCCCCCCTGAGACCAATATCACTTACCAACAGGATCCACAGCAAATCCGCGTCTCTTTTCTTTGTATAAATACCTGCATCAGTTTTAAAAAGGTATCAAAATAACTACTTTCAATTTCGATTCAGAAATACTACTTGTAGCTATTCTCACTGATACTGGATACTATAATACAGTAAAAATGATTTGTATGGGTAATCGAATAGAACGTCCCATCTAACTTTGTGGCTAAAGGTGAATTCTGTTTCATTGGGTTTTTTTGTGAGCTCCAGCTTCACAGTTTTCGATGTTTTCGTCTTGGTTACATTTGGATTATGCCCACTTTTAAAAATCTTTACCAACCTTTGCAGTGTTCTTATTAGCTTTTATCTTTATTATCTTTTTAGCAATTCCAGTTTTTCTGCCGAAGTTCAGAGAACTAAAAAATGAAAACATTATTTTGTTTCATAGGCTTATAACTTATATATGGCTGATGATTGCTAATGATAGCAACTAATGGCTGATCATATTTCCCAATTTCAGCCTTTAAGTTCTTAATCCACAAGGTCCCTGTATGCGGATTTTTACTGTACTAACACTTGGACAAAATTCGTACCGTGCCCTAAGACGTATCAACGGTTTCTTGAGACACTCTGCTGCTACGTTATTCTGATACCAATCACCAATATCAATTAATTGTTAAAAAAAAAAATTGAAATCAAAGTTTGAGCAAATTTTTAAAATGTTGTAATAAGAACAGAAAAAAATGAAGGGCGTGAGGCAGTCTCCGAAATCTTTTCTCCAGCTGGTTAACCATATAAAAGCTAATACCTCAAAGTGATCTCCTGTAAGTTACTATCTTTTTAGTGCGATCCAGGTGTAAGCCAATCAACGCGCGCTTTCAGGTCTGCCCAAAAGGCACCATCCCAGAACGCGCTGCGAGATTAGTAACGATCACTGTTGATTTCTCGTTTTGCTAAAAAAACGAATTCCGCAAAATGAACTATTAAACAGACAAGTTCTGATAATTTCATTCGACAAAGAAGTTGCTTTTTAGCCCATGCACAACTTTAGCTGATAAATGTATTGAAAGATAACGATGTTTTGATTATGTTAGTACTTAGAACTGTTTTCAAACCAACGACTGAAACTTAAAATAGACCATTTTGTGCGCGCGTGCGGTTTTCTGGGGTAGATCAAAACTTGTGCTGACTTGCACCGAGTCCGTTTGACGTAATTAACAGAGGTGAAAAAGAACTGAGTTAATATATGACTCATTATTTCTTGCTAATGCAGCTGATTTTAAGCCAATCAGCGGTTTCACACATTCCAATAGGGTAACAAACAAACAACGCTAGCCCTGTTTAATTATGCACTATTCTTGTGATCTTCCCTCGACTATATACCTTGAATATATTCAGTGGAGACAATCCTTCGTTGCTTCTGAGATGTAAAAGTTTTTTACACTCATCGCCCAGGAGTAATTTTCTACTTTTTTTTTGATTTCCTTCAAAAAATGTCCAGTCGGTGTTTGTGTTCTTTAATTCATAATTATGATAGACTGGATGAAAGGCTAAGAGCCCCTTTCGACGAATCCTCAGAAAAGTCAGGGATCAACGCATAACCTATGGCTTGGTTCGAAGTCAGAGATTTAACCAAAAGAGAGAACGACACTCTCCAAATTCACTATGAATATGTTTAAACTTTCTTACTTGTAGTGAATAGATGTGTTTTAACGGGAGTCAGAGTTATATAATCTGTGATGATCTTGCCTTCATTGTTGTTAGCACCATTTAAATGCAGCCTGTGCCACTGAGCAAAGCCTGGCACCAGAGACAGTATTGAAGTATCTGTGATCCTGGGATCCTACCTCTACTGTTGCTAGCAGAACAAACCCTGGTACGGGAGACAGCTGGTGTTAAGTATATTTGTGATGTTAGCATTTTACCTTCTTTGCTGCTAGCACCATTTTAATATTTAACTGCAGCCTGAACTGTTGAACAAAGCCCAGCATGGGAGAATGTTGAGTAATCTGCGATGCCGGGATCTTACCTTCTTTATTTGTGGCACTACTTAGCTGCAGTTTCAACCATTGGACAAAACCTGACACAGGAGACAAAGGTGAGTAATCTGTGATGCTGGGAAACTCATGCTGGAGTTCTTCCACCATGTGTTTGATCAGGAAGTTACCGAGATCCACACCACTTAGGCCTGAGGACAAAAAACATTGGTTGCAACTATTTCTAAAATTCATGTAAGGTGCGTCAACTCTCCGTACTTTTAAAATCTCAACAAAGGTAAACATCACCTATTGATCGAATAATTACTTTAAACTTATTACCTCTTTTTTGACAGCGGAAAACTCTTTAAGTGACTAACTAGATGTATATCTGTATGGTTTGATGAACAAAAGTATATTTTGCTCTGATGAAAGGCTAACGATTGAAACCAAATGGCGAGAAACGTACAATTTATGGTGGTAAAAAAACAAACTGTAATTATCTACTTCTTTTGTTGATCAAAAAACATACCATATCAATTTCTGTTGTTAACCAAGATTCCCTGACACTGAAAAACCTATTTTTCTAAAAAAAACCAGTCAACCATTGTATACTAGATCTACATGTATAGAGGTATATCTAACTCATTTTGCATAGTCATTGGTAAAAACTCTAGTTCACTATCACTTGCTCTCATTAACTATCACTTAATCCCATTTACGATATTTGTCTACAGGTTTACCAGTTCAGTTCAATTGCCTACGAATGTTACATAAATCATTTCTACCAGCCCAGAAAAATAATGTACTACATACCTTTTTATGTTGAAGAAATGGAATAAAACACTGCTGTTGTCCTGTCACCACACTCAAACTCATAATCCTCGCCATCCACCTCCGGCTCACTCAAAACAACTTGATTCAACAAACATTCATTCGCTTGTCTCATGGCTTTTTTGCTATCGCTTTTGTTTTATTTCATTTTATTTTAGGCGTTTTTAGTAAAAAGATAAGATACGATTAAAGAAAAGATACATGTAAGTTAAGATGTGACGAGTTGAGATAAGATGAGATAAGATGAGATAAGATAAGAATGGCTTTATTTCTACAAGGTGAACCATTCAGCTGATCTGCTGGTTTCTAGAGGTGCCCCAAATGTCTACAGTTAAATTTGGCCAAAGTTAACTATTATTTTTAACGTTTTACTACTGACAATCAGTTGATGTCGAAATGTTTCTATGTCTCCTCTACAATTTGAATTTGCACTTGAATATTGAACTATGAATGGCCAGAATCGAACTGTCAAGTCTCCGATGCAAGCCTCTAAAACAGTTGGTGTCAAGTGCTCCTTCTGAAAAAGAACCATCGCAGAATAACTTCTATTTCTACTTGCAACCAGTTTTATTCAAAGTTTCAGGTGGAGTTGCTTTCTCCAAATTTGGGAAACATTTGTCAAAATTAAAACCAAACTGTACTTAGCTTTCTCTGTTTGTAAGATTACTTTCACGCAATCATCTGATCTCGTAACAACTTTATATTCTCTTAGTATAAAGTCCTTTGAGCGGAGAAAAACGATCAAGAAGAAGTCCCGAGATAGTGTTAGCTGAGCCTACCCTTGCATCGCATCGCAGTAAGAATCTCTGAAGTGCTACAGACATTCGATTTATCACTCATTTAAAGGTCTAAGGTTTTGGATTAAAACAACACTTACATGTACATAGACTCACAATATCCTGCACATGAATATTACTGGATTTTTCATGTACTGAAGGTGTAACATACCTGAATGTTATCAGATATCTCATGCTCCAAGGCTGTATGTAACACTACCACAGGTTTACCAGGCATTGAGCGATGAGTGTAGATGTAACATCTCCGGTCTGGGGCAAAGCGTTGTTTTAGATCGTCCCATCCCTGAATGGGATGAACAGCCTCATAGCGGATTATCTAATGGACAAAATGGAGGCTGCATCGGTAAGTGGACTCAAGATCCTGAGTTCCAGCCAAGTCTCATCAACACACTGAGCTTATTCCAGTGATCTCGTGTTCTAGCCTCACTCTGGTCACATTTTTATTTAGCCAACTGAAATAAATGGGAGGGGTGGTGGAGGAAAAGGATAGGGGTAAAGATCTGGAGGAAGGAGGAAAGAAGAAAGGAAGGTAGCAGTGAAACAGAAGGAGGTGAAAGAGTTAGCGAGGGAGGGTATCGAAAAGAAAAAAGAGGAGAAAAAAAGTAAAGTAAAGTGTTGTATTTATATAGCACATTTTCAATGTAAATATGCTCAAATGCGCTTTACAAAGTGTGATACTCTACTTCCCAGCATGCTGGTACTCATTTTACCGATCTCGGAAAGATGGAAAGCTGAGTCAACTTTGGTGGAAAGAAGGTCACCGAAATATTCAACCCTCGACGGTGGCCGGGGATTGAACCCGGGACCTCCTGTGTGGCAGTCTGAGATCTAACCGACTGCACTAGCTTTGCCACCACCAAAGAAGGAGAGGGAAAGGTGAAGAAGAAGAAATAGTTGGTGGAAAAGGAAAAGGATGAGAAGAAGGAGAAGAAGGGAGCAGAGACAATGGAGGTAGAGAACAAAGAAAAGAAGGAGAAAGAGGAGGATTGAAGAGGGTGAAGAGGATAGGTTGGAGGTACAGGAGGAAGAGAAAGAGGAAGAGAAGGAAGAGGAGGAGGAAGATGAGGAAGAGGTGGAAAAGGAAGAGAAGAGGTGGAGGAAGCAGAGAAGGAGAAGGAGGAAGGTGGCTACATATACATAACATATAAACGAACAAACCTTTTCAAGGATACCGCAGAGGGAATTCCAAGTGATCCTTTGTAAGTCAACCATCCCTACAGCAAACCACTGTGCGAGCAAACTCTTAATAGAGTGACTGAGGGACTGTAGTTCTTCTCTAGCTACAGCTTCTGATTGATCAGCAAAGATTTCCTGCAACAAATAAACCCAGTCACAAGGAATCGACAGTGATTCATCTGAAGTGGGGGTACAATGCGGTGAAACTATTGAAGGAATCTCTGAGAGAACTTTTTACCTTGAATACACTAACACCAATTTGATCCATTTGTTTTATCACTGAAAACAATAGTGAGTCAATTTTATTCAAGAGTTTATCAAAAATAATAAGAACAAGTGAAGTGTAAATTGTTTAATAATTATGTATGTACAAGCATGTATATTTAGTTTTCTGTTTAAAGGGGTCTATATAAATCCCAAAAGTCCTACCAAAGAGCGTTTTAGATTTTCAAAAATTTAAATGAACATTCTTAATATAATTTTGATTGCAGAGCGGCCATTTCAAGCAGTGCTACTGCACAATCTAACATATACATATTGCTTCAAAAATTATGAGAGGATAAAATTAACTTTTAGAAAGCAAAGTTCCAGATATTCATCACCCCTAGCTGTACAGTATTCTTTCTCATGTCCATAGTACATTAGACCCCACCCCGGAACTGACTGGTTCAATTAACTCATCAAATCCTTGCTGATCAACTCACCTTTCTCATAGACCCTACCCTGTATATGACTAGCTGATTCAACCCACCAACAAATCCTTTCTCACATTTACAATACACTTGACCCCACCAGGTAACCAACTGATTCAACTCATCGATCAATCTTTTTTCATCTCCACAAGCCAACACACTTGACCTCACCCTGTAGACAACTGATTCAACTCATCAATAAATCCTTTTTCATCTCCACAAGTCAATACACTTGACCTCACCCTGCAGACAACTGATTCAACTCACCAACAAATCCTTTCTTGTGTCTACAATACACTTGACCCTGTCCTATAACTGGTTGATTTAACTCACCAAGAAGTCCTTTCTCATGTCCACAATACACTTACCCCACCCTGTAGATGACTGATTCAACTCACCAACAAATCCTTTCTCATATCCTCAATACACTGGACCCGACCCTGGAACCGGCTGATGTGGGACAACAGCTGTATGTAGGGAGGTTCAAGGACCTGTCTCATTCTTTCCTCTGCTCAAAGCACAGCAGCGAAGCCTCTCTCCTGTAAAGGTATTGGCAGAGCTATTACACTGTCTAGTAAGAACAGTACACAAATAGCAAATTACAGTTATTACAGGCAACTCGTACTACAAATGAGTCAATTTCCCTGTGTCACTAATGCTGAAACCTGGACAGATGTGATTCATCAATGAAAAGACTTTTTGGTGGAAATTTCAAATTTTCTTTTAAAATTCCTTGGGAAAGTAACATAAAAGTTAAACTTCTGAGAAAGAGAAACTTCGATGAATCAGCTATGAATTCGAAACAGCCCATTAAAACTTACAAAGGTCCCTGATAACTAGGCTGGAAATCCCCTTCATGTCATGGTTGACATACTTGTGCACGTGGAGTAGGGCCTTTATTTTAAGCTATTATAACTAATAACAGATAAAAATTACTACACTCACCTCAGCAGTTGTAAGCGAAGATGCAATACTGACCACTTCTTCATGGTTCACACCAAGATCACGCTCCAAATACAACAAGAAAGCCAGCTTTTCTGCCTACAGTTACAGTCAAGGAAATCTACTGTCAGTAGTTAGAATAGACAAGGCTAAATGATGTGAGCTGGAAACATAAATCCCGACCATGGAATATCAAAGGCAAAGCGAACTCGCCGTGGGTGCAGGGCAGGACATCAAAAGGTGAGGCTAACTTCAGCAAGGAGATCAAATTCTATCCTACTTGATGACTAAGCTACAATCAATCTGGATAAAAGCAAAGTTGTAGAAGCACATGATGAGCAAAATCTTCTGCATAAATTTCTGCCGGGGACATTAAATATTCAGGTAGACACCTCTGCAGACAGCTAGTGCTCAGTCAACCTCGACATGCTCTCTACCTGACTCTGTGCGGGACGGCATGTGGGATACGGGATCTCAGAATAAATTCTCTTATAGAAGATATCATTACACACCTAAAATCGTGGTTTCAAGTGTCATGTCGCTTGTACCAAAGATGCGTGAAGTGAGCTTGCACAATCAAGTTACTCTCGCCTTTATCACCAAGACATGGCTCAAGTTTGTTGAGTCAGTTATCGATATTCCAGACTTAACTCTCTTGTACAGAGGGATCGCTCATCCGACCATCACGGTGGGGTCTGCCTTTATATTAAAGGGCGTTAGCTATAAATGACTCGAAGAACTGTCGTTCTTCCCCGACCATGAGATCCTGTGGGTGCAGCTGCGTCCACAACGCCTACCGAGAGGATTTTCCTCCCTGATAGTAGCTGCCGTCTACCACCCTCACTGGACTGTTGCTGAAAATAGGGACCTTAAGCAGTCAGGAGTTTGCTCACGACGACGACGTGTGTGTAACGTCATTGGACGCACGTCCCGTCTTCGTTCTTGGAGGGAAATTGAAACTTTACAAGTAAAAATAATTCCGACTTTTCGTACGATTCGTATGCACCTTTTGATCTTGAAGAAATGAATGATTCAAAGTGTCTGGCACAGTTCAGGGTGCATAAGAAAGACATATTAAACTTGCGACGATCTCCCACGATTGACCGCTCTCTCGGCTCCTTGGTTTGAATTTATAAGATTCACATAACAGAATTCGAATGGCTCCTTGAATGACAGGACAACGTGTTGCTCGTTCCACTTGAAACAAGTGGGTGAAAACCTTATCAAGAATAAAATTAGAAATGATTACGCTTTTTTACAAGATTGAACAAACTTGATATGAATATTGTAGCTGAAGTGGCCTAAAATTAAGAACAAGATAAAAACAAGCTGAGGCTGACTTAAACTCCAAATTTTTATGAGACTTTATATGTAAGAACAGCAGGAAAGAAATATCACATTTTAGTGTCGTAAAAGCAAAGCAAAAGTTGAGATTCAGCCAGCGACACACTGGCTGGACACGACACGACATATACCAATACTCTAGAAATTTTTCCTGATCATTCCCAAACAAACAAAATAATACTTTTTATGGATTCCTAGCAGGAATACAATCAAATCAATCGATTTGAGATTGTCACAGGCTGTTTTTTTCTCGATGAAAAGTTGTCACCTCCTAAAGTAGTTAGTACTTCCAGCGAGTAGGGTATTTGACCCTCCGAAAATCCACTGAAAATAGGACATTTGACCAAGGGTTTGCCTGAGGGGGGAAATGATCACTTTTGGAATTGACTCATAACAAAGTTGCCCACAGGCCATACACTCATTCTTTTTTATAGGAATCAGAAAATTTCTGATGAGCCTCGTGATCCTTAGCGGTACCAGAGATTCAGCCTCAAATGATTCTTACGCGATTCTTAACATATTTTTAAAGTCAGCCTAAGTATTCTTATAAAATGATTCTTAGACAAGTACTGATATGAATTATGAAGATATAGGGATAGGGTAAGGGACAACAGAGAGTTCCAGAAATTGGAATTTTTTATTTGCATGAAAGAAATTGTAACACAGCAATGTTAACATATATATTTTACTATTTACAAAAATATCGTCTGTGAAACATAAGCAAAATAGTACGTCTTTCTAGAAACCAACCAAACATTTATGAGCAGAAGATGCCAAGACACGTGCAAAGTTCTGACAGTTTGCCTTAACTTCCATTTAATTCAAGTGTTGAACAATACATGTAAAAGTGAGCATGAGCATGATTTTTATAAAATTCTTATTTTTCAGGGGTTTTGAGCCTCATGATTCCTCTAAAAAGAATTCTTATAAAAAATGAGTGTATTATAAGAGTCTTATGGTGCTATTCATCAATAGTTGATTCAAATTCGGCTGAACATGCATCAGTCTGTTAAATTCAGGGTAACACTTCTTCCCCTGGGACCCATTCGAGTTACCAGACAGACTAAAAGGAAACCAAAAATATACAGATAGTCCATTTCAGCAGTATTGTTTTTAAACTGATGCTTCAAAGAGACAATTTTTGCAGTAAACTCCAAAAAACGCTTACTAAGCGTTCGTGAAAGGTTTTGTGTTCGTCAGAGCGGAGCTGAATTCGAAGCAAGAAAGTAAAATGAGCCGAGGATGTGATGACGATTGCAACCGCATTGCAAAAAATGTAAAAAAACGTAAAAATACAATTCCTGCCACACAGCAGCCAAACTACTATTTTTCACTAAGTTTGAAAATTTTGAAAAAAAATGTACATTTTGTGAAAATAATGAAAAATATTATTACTATTCTCCTTGTTTTTATTACTATTATTATTATTATTATAATTATTACTATTATCATTATTGAAATGGATGTTGTTGAAAAGCGATTGTAACTATTCTTCCACTCTAGAAAAGTGGATGTGTTTATTCTCGGTTATTGAATTACGTCACCAACGTTGGATCCGGTATTTTATGTTATACAAAAACTATGACCCTGGGAATATTTAAAAAGTTACTCTGTCTTACCGTTCGATTTAGATATCTCTATTAAAAGTTAAATAATTAGTTAAAAACTGAGAACGTTTTCCGTTGATGCATTTATTATTATCAGAGCAAGTTCAGTTTAAATAGGGCGCGTCATACGGTTCTTTATCGACAGAGTTGGTAATATATCCGCTTACAGACTGACGAGCGGGCGGTTATTGACTAGTATCACTTATATAACCACGTGCGATTTATTCTTCTGCTTTTCAATGACAGCACTCATTCTTGTTGAGAAACAAAAGACAAATAAGGATTTAGCTGCAGCTGAACTGAAATAGTTATACTACCATGAAATTATTTTATTTAAGTTCATTGAAAATGAATTTATTAAGCAATAAAAGTTTTAAAATAAACTCTTTTCCAATGCCCCATTCGTATTTGTCTTCAGTCTAACAGGATAACCTTCAAAATACAGAGCCCATTACTGCGTGGATGTATTTGCAGATGTAAGTGTAATCAAGATAAGGCCCACTACCTCTTGTAGTACTGTAATAACAGTCGGGAAATTCGTTTGTTTTTCCTGCGGTTTCGATTGATTATGACAAGATTTGCTCAATCATAAGTATAAACTGAAGCATTAATAAACCGTTGACCTCTTAATGTCCCTCGAGACCAGAAGTTGAATCCAATTGAATGAAACGTTTATACAAAATTATTTGGTTAAAATGTAGTCTTTGTTCTTGTTCTCTTAAAAATTTGTAAATTGACATTAGGTTTCTTAGATTGACCACGATGGTCGATAGCTGCTCGAAGATATTATTATTTAGCCCAAACTGGTAAAATACAGATAATGAAAAAGGTATTTATTTAACTTCTAATTTTAGAATTGCATATGGTTAGATTTCAAACTCGTATTCTATTTTTGCATGAAAACAATGGGTTTGTGATCACACAGGTCGCAATATGAGGATGATTTACTCAGTACATGTTCTGATGAGAACAAGAGTCGTAATCAATATGCTTTGTTGAGTTATCTGCGGTTAGGCTTTGGCCGGCATCTGGCAAAGACAAATGTTTCCCACATTTAGCGAATTGAACTTCTCCTTGTAGAATCAAGCAGGTTTTTATTAAAATTACGGGATGCATATTTATTTGTTTTGAGCAGATATAGTTTTGCATTTCTTTTGTAAATTTGTCAGAAGATGTAGCAGTTGTTTAAGGAGATCGCGGTCCAAACATGAGAAAAAGAAACATACAATGTCAGTAGTCAAGGCAGATGATCAAATGAGCTCAATCTCAAATCAAATTTCTTTTGACACTTTATCTTCCTTCTTTCAACTTCTCTTTAAATGTTGTACTAATAACATTTAGGCTACCGATTGAGAAAATATTCTTGATGGATTACTCTTCCAAAGGTATACGAGCCCTTTTCTTGCTATGCGAGTCACAAGAGGCCATAATGAAGTACGTATGTACAACTAAAAATGAGATGTGTAGGCGCAACACTGAATGCTGATACGCGTTAGTATATGAAAATGAGATGCGTACTGGTATGTGAAAATGAAAATGAGATGCGCATGCGCATATGAAAATGTCATGCGCGTGCGCATAAGAAAATAAGATGCGCATACGCATACAAAAGCGATATGCACACGCGCAAGTGAAAATGCGATGCGCATACGCATCTCATTTTAGTATGCGCAAGCGCATCTCATTTTTATATGCGCATGCACATATCTATTACATATGCGCACGCGCATCTCATTTTTTATACGCATGCGCGTCTCAATTTTTATGTGCATGCGCATCTCATTTTTTATATGCATACGCATATCATTTTCATATGCGCTTGCACATCTCATTTTGAGGGTGTGCGTCCTCGAAGAAAGTTGGTTTTGATATTTTGAAAGTTGTAAAAATATTTCTAATTGTCCAGCCACATATGAGATTTGAAATTTTAGCAAAGGATTCGAAATAGTCTTGATATTTAAACGATAATTTTTAGCTATGTCTTTTAGAGTTTCAGTATTTTAAATGTACTGTAAAACATTACAACCAACAAGTAAAAACGCAAACCGGGCGAAATAAGTTTTCGAACACAACTCTTTTCCATATTCTTCTAGTTTTAATTATCATCGTTTTGATTTCGAAAGGGTCTTTTGTTTCGCTAAAAAAAACGACACAAAATATTGGGAAGTCTACAACCACTTTCAAACGATTCAAATTTAATACAATCACTCAGATTCGAACCCATGTGACCAAAGTATTAAACAGCTGTCGTACAAAATTCTACAAATCAAAGACGTGCAATAGATCTTGAGAATCATTTGTCTATTTTGGATATATAGAGGAAT
>JANRMR010179156.1:0-11908 GCA_025434825.1 Bergia sp. 'catenularis' | reverse complement strand
AATCTCAGCCCACGTACGAGCCCAGGATCGAACTCGGGTCGCATTGGTGGGAGGCACGAGCGCTACCACTCGGCCATTCTGACTCCCCTAATGGAGAGTCTTTCATGTTCTGCGTTTTTGAAAAGTTGTTCTAGCAGAAATACTCTTTGATCAAAAGTTGGCAGGTGTATCACAAGTCACAACGCATGACTGTGAACACAAACTGCTGTCCAACTCGTGCTGCCAGATCATCTGATGTCCATTAACAAGTTGAATAGTGTTAAACTTCCATCACAAGTTTCTGAACGTGACGTATTTTACCGCCCGCGTAAGTCCGTATGATAATAAAAAGATTCATCGGATTTTAATGCAATAAGTATGCTCTTTTGTTGTGGTTGTTACTGAAAACCCCAATACTGGAGCTTTAGAAATAAAGTTTTATATTTTTAAGGGCGGTTGCAATGAACGGGTTAGCCCCCCCCCTCCTTTCCGGTCAGTCCACATACGAGAAGAATACATGGTAGATAAAATCATATCGATATTTTGTTTAGAAAATCGTTTCTTTCGGATTTGGCTCCATCGTTACTATGGTTTATCTCAGTAACCTTACTATACTCTTTTTTCCAGAGCCTTTTTACTCGATGCAAAACAAATTGCAAGAGCAACAATAAAAACAAACACAGATCTCTTGCAAGTTCTCACTTGTATTCGTAAATCAACTCTGACTTTCGTTGGATGCACAGGGGGATTCATCTGCTTCATAACTGCATCTTAATAATTACCAGTATTATATTACAACTTTTTTGAATAATCAATAACCACTTTTTTACTATGCCCAAGTTTCAGAAATACAACAAATTAATGTACGAGGGCTTGGAAGCTTTGGAACTTCAACTTGAAGTTAATGTTTATGAGCAATGGGACATATCATGAAAGTGGTCTGTATCTATTCTATAGACACTTCTATTTACAATAAACTATATACTATATAGATGGCCCATTTACATGTGAAGAGTATAAACATGCCAATCTTTTTCACAACTAACAGTGTGGAAAAAGCTGTTTGGCTCCAGTGTTTTGTACACAGGTAAATTTCACCTTCTTTCCCCATGAAGACTTTTCCTTGGAAATTACTTTGTTTTCCCAGATTTTGATTAAGCACTTGCTAGCAGCTGACTGTTTGATCATCTGATTCCTTAGTTCACAAAAACTATAAGCACTGTGGAAGCATGTACAAGAGGCCTTCCAAAGGTTTTATGCAACAGGTGGCATGGCCAAAGAAGTAGGCGACAAACTTCCTGCTAATCAACGACAAGCAACAGGAGTTTGCCAACAACAATTGATAAAAACTGACAGCGTCATTTCTCTTTCATTGGCTTGTTTTTTAGGTGATGTTAATCTTTTCTATGAAGCAAATTTTAAGTGACAGCAGCACCCCTCTTGGAGGGCCTCATATAACCCCTGGAGGGGAGGGTGCTGCCATATGATGTGGATGGAATGCTCGACATCTGGTTGTATTTTTGAAGTATTGCTGATGTATAGCCTTGCAAATGAAGACAACTGCAAAACTTCCATACAACTCATATATTGGATTTTGACACAACTGTGATGGGAATTGCATTCATTTCAGTCCTCATGCAGATGAACTCTCCTGTAACGGCCATGAGCGCAAGACACACAAGATTCAGCAACCACCAAGACCAGTTGCTTGGAAAGCCCGCATAAATACAACAACATATCAGGTGAAACAGGTGTGCTGTTGCCGCAAAGTCTAAACACTGTGAAAACATAACAAAGTATAATTGCAAATTGTAGTTAATAATAATTATTATTATAATGTTAATAATAATGAACTTAATTTAAGTGTCTTAGTTGTTAGTTTTAGCATTCGTGGTACTTGGAGACACAAAAGAATCTATCCATTAATTACTCTACATCTATCTTAAGTACTCTCTTGTAAATATAAATACAATAAGTTAGATAATAACGCAGCTGGTACATGTATAAGTAATGCAATTACCATTATATTTCCTCTATTTAGCTCTCTCCCTCTTGTAATTAGCCCCCAGTCTAGAAGCACTGAGAAAAATAAGCCCCCACCCTCTATTCAGCCCCTATCCTCAAAAGACTTATAGTGGAATACGAATGCTGTAATGCTATAATGTTGCATTTTTCTTAGGACATTGCTTGACAATGTTTAGTTTCTAAAATTATATAAATTACTTTTAAGTAATTTACCTTATACTAAAAATATACGGTATACACTGATAAGGCTGAATAAAGACGCACTTATATGCACTCGTGAATTTTTAAGAGAAAATTGTATGAAATTTTCTTACCATGTTTCTCTAAGGATGATTCTGTAAATTAATAAATTTTTAAAGAATGTGAAAATTTATTTAGCCCCCAGCCTCTATTTTGCTCCCCCTTCTAATAAGCCCCCAATCCAGAACCACTGGAAAAAATAAGCCCCCAGGGGCCTAATAGAGGAAGTACAGTATATTCTGATTTTGACAACTTGTTTTTTTTTTCACGAGGAACAATTTTCTGGTGGATGGAAGGGGTGATGAGAGACAGTACTGTGTCGTACATGTAAATGAAGCGAATCACTTTAATATAATTAACAAATGAATACACTGTACATCAGCATGCCCTCGCTGTTAGTTTCATACCTGTTTTGCTCTTCTTACAATCACCCACAGTCCTACAGCCCTAGGACACAAGATAAAAATGGTCAAAAACATTTGCCATCTTGATAGTGTAGAAGTCACAGTACAAAACAAAATGGGCATTAAATGATTCAGTCTTCCTGGGATGAAAACTAATGCCAGCCCAGCAGCCAGTGGCTGCCAAATTCCACAGAGACCTCAGGCTGGTGATTTCATGGAGCAATGGCCCATCTGGCCTGTAAAGTTTGCAGAAAGAGAAGACTTATTTGTGCAGGATACTAGTAAATTTGTATAATTTTTGTAAACAAATACCAAATGTTGTAACATAAGTGTAATTGTACCAGACCTTATTAAGTGTTTTTCTTATGATCATGTTAACTTCACTTCAGACTGAATATGAAGCTTTTACAATCTTTTAAAGTCATTATTTTGTATTCTTTATTGTTCTTAGATCAATTTTGTGTGGTAAAAGACATATGGCATGATCAATGGATATATATATACACTGTACATGTAGATTCACTGCTTAGAGAGATAGAACATTCATTACAGGGCAAGAAGATGTTAACCTTTCAAAAGACTAGTTATGCCCTTGGCACATCTAAAATACATTATTATCTTAAGTTAACAAACATGATTTAGATTTTTAAAAAACTAGTTTATTATGGGCCAGTGAAATTTTTGTCGGGCCAGAGGATTCCTTTTGTCTTCACTGATGCTCAACCCCTATCAATATTCAAAAATAATTTACTACCACATTAAACTTACCCAGTTAAAGAGTTTAGGCAGAAAGCAATCATCACCAGTTTGCCAGATGATGAGGAAAAACTGATCTCCTACCGAATGAAAGGAAAAAAATTACCGTCTGATTTACAAGACCTACAGGAAAAATGATAATTTATTACATCGAGGGTACAGTGGTTGAGTGATTAATATACTGGACGTGTGAACTAAACAGCTCAGAGTCAGAGAAGGGGAGAAGGGGTGATGTAGCACCAGCCCTCCCCCCAAAAAACCCAAAAATTTAGGGGGAGGGGCTTCCCCACGTAGTGCCAAAATATCACTAGCATAACATAACATTGGTTTGGCAATGTATTCAGTCTCATGGTTTTTCACAAAGTGTTTCGTCAGGATCGTGCTTGACAAAATAATGTTGTGGGACTTGTTTTTTTCAAAATGCTCTGCCACCTCTGCTAAAGGTTGCTTGTCTTTGAGTAAGGTACTTTACTTGACTTGTTCCAGTCAACTCAGCTGTATAAATGAGTACCAGCTTTCGCTGGGAGCTAGCCTACGAGTGATTAGTGTCCCATTCAGGCAGTCACAGATTTCCATCTACTTAAAGCTGTGGAAAATATTTATGTGAGCCATTTGGCTCATGAAAACATTTAGCTTAGCTTATACAATAACATATATGAGGCAAGACAAAAACCTGTACTGTCAAAAAAGGTTGATCATGGCTTGTGAAACAACAACAATCAGAACAAAAAACAAAAACTATTGGATAACTAAATACATTTCATAAAAGGAAGACAAAAATAAGAGAAAGAGTACTGCCACTTTGAAGTGACAACAAAGCTAACAGAGCTTAACCATTGAAACGATGTAGAATGGTATATTATATTATTATTATTATTATTAACATATTAGACTTTGATGAGTTTGATGAATACATAAATATCTAAAATGAGCCTGGTTCTCATATAACCGTCCCAGTCATTTAACCAGGATGATTACATCAATCATATGTGAATATTACTGAGATGACCCAGTCAATCAAAAAGAACTGGAACGTCCGAGAAGATCATAGTCGATTGGATAGAATTGTGTTGAATCCAGACGACCTGGACGATCGTGAAATATTAGAAATGATCAAATGAGAACTACTCTCAAGTGATTGGGAAGGTAAAGGCAACCCAAATCTATCCTAAAATACACTAATTAGTTGCTGGTACATCCTTAGATTCATAGCTCTCTCTAGCGTCCCAGTTACAAAACAGCAGCAACATGATAACAAGAGAGATACTATATGGAAGCAGTATATATAAATATTTGAATGTTTTTACAAAAAACTCTCACGAGATCACAAAAACAAGTAAGTAATAATGCAGAATGAATAGTATAGGGATGAAATTCAATCTTGAACTAATTATGAAGAAAAAGGCATTGCCGTCGAAATGATGATGTCGGAACGAGCTCATGACTCATGCACTCTTTGAGACGATCGGGGCGACTAGTCCCAATCGTCTCGGAATATCTGCCAGAACGATCGAGACGATCGGACGATTATATGAGAATCAGGTCATATTAATATATAAGAAACTAAGACATATTTACACACAATATGTACAATAATTAAGTCTCCTACACTGAGTATAAATGAAGGATTAAAAGGCTATTCAAATGCCTCAGCAATACAACAGTATGAAATTTCTTAAAACTAAAAGCCTTGAAAGGCAACTTTGGTAGTTTACGTTTTCTTACCTTGTACTGGAAGAACTGGTCTAGAGTGAGGATGGATCCTGAACTGTAGTCCACAAATAATAAGAAAATACCTAGACACAAATAAAATAAGCACTGAAACGAAATTATTTGAGAAACTATCAAAACTGGATCCCAAACGTAACTTCGAAATTGTCCAACCGCCATCTTGGGAAAATGTGCCAACTTAAACAGGATATGACGTCATAGATATCATACATGTCGTTGCAAATCCGCTGACAATGTGAGAATCATCTCAGGTTTGATCGTTGTTTGCCGCACAAGACTATAAATCATAACTTTCTTTGGTGCTTTATTTATTTTGCGATTGCAGGTTTAAAATACATGCATGCTGTAACTCATCTTATCATGTTGTGAGGGACATGTCACAATCGGAAAAAGTGGATTGCCCCGTTTGTGGATGTTCCTTCGACACATTTGTTATTACTGATCACGTCAACAGATGTTTGGCGCGAAGCGAATCAACTGAAGTCGAGACAATCGCAGACAGTTCACCCAGGTCTGGAGTTGAGAAAGGGATGGGGAAACGGTCAGGAGGATACGCAAATGCATCTTTTTTCGGAAAAGACAAGACATCAGCTACAAAACAAACCAGACTTCAGAAAAGTCCGCCATCATTCCCTTCAAACTTTTTTACTAGCGCCAAGAGGGCCATTTCAAATGTGGCGGGAAAATCCCCCTCCCACCCACCTCTAAAGAAAATGAAATCCACAGATCAAGAGAATGATGCACAACCAGCATGCTCCCCAGCAAGAAATATGGCTCCGAAATCAACTGAAGCAAAGCCGTTGGGCCTTGTGTTGGAATCCGATGGGGGTGAAAAGACACGTTCAAATGGGAATTTCAAGAGTGGTTCTTCCAATCGTCTGAAGGGAAAGGAATTTACGCCGTTGGCGGAGAGAATGCGACCATGTTCCCTCGACGATTACGTTGGTCAGACAAAAGTTTTGGGAAATGACAGTTTACTGCGGTCTTTACTGCAAGCAGATGAAATCCCATCCATGATTCTTTGGGGCCCTCCAGGATGTGGAAAGGTTAGCATGTTGCACTGGAAAGGGTGAGGGGGGGGGGGAAGCTACCCCCCATGTACATGTTACCCTATGCAAACCAAATTAGCCCAAAATCCCTACCCATAATGCTAATGGCAACCCATACCCATATTAACAGTTATGTGGAGTATGACCCCTCTGGTTTGACGGGGAACGTGGTGGAGACCCGGTTTATAATTTTTCAGGACTCTGAGGATGTGCAAAGAGTAGCAACAACTAAGATCACATGGCCCAATGATTGTGGTAGAGGGGGAAGGGGGGGGGCAGCAAGATTTCCACATTCCTTGAGAACTCTGCAAAGGGGCATTTACCAGGTTATTTATTAAAAATGAGAGGCCTATTAGAAAATGGTTGATCATTTATGGTATGGTAGTGATAGTACAATTCTTTAAGCTGATATTGTATACTGATATTGTATATTGTATACTGACCTTTTTTGCTCTATTTTTTTATTATTTTGATTTTTCACTTTGCAGACAACTCTAGCCCATATTATAGCAAGTAAAGCCAAGGCAAGTTCCAAGTCAAGATTTGTCCAACTATCAGCTACTACGAGTGGCATTAATGACGTCAAGGAGGTGGTCAAGGTGGCAAAAAATGATCAGTCAATGTTCAAGAGGAAAACAATTTTGTTTGTTGATGAAATTCACAGGTTTAACAAAACACAACAGGTAATGAGAATAGTTTAACGTTTAAACCTTTTAAAAAGGCATTGGGGATATTTAATAGTTTTTTTAACTCATATTTTTACCTTTTAACCAATACAAACCTTGGGTTTTTGGTAACTAGAATCAGATGATTTCATCATTTTATAATTTATACAGGAACAATTAAAAAACAAATATATTAAATAGGCAGTTTTACTGTAATTGATTTTGAATCTTAGATTTCAGTAGTATTAAGTGGATGAAAGTCTGTGACTCCTCCTGGACTGGAAACTGAGCAATCACAGGCTAGCAACCAGCAGAAGCTGGTACTCATTTATAGAGTTGAGACAACGAACAAGTTGTCTTGCTCAGAAACACATCACAGTTACGTTGTCGTGCTGGGGTTCAAACTCACAACCTTTGGGTTATAATTCAGACATACAGTACCAACCACTTGATGACTGCCTCACCAACAACAGACCAGACCTGAACTTGGGGAGTGTATCATTTAGAAAAATTGGTATCCTGCAGTTATAAGGAGAAGACCTCTAGTAACACTCTGCACTCTATTTATGAGTACAGTCAGGGCGTGTATGGGTTTTGGAAAGTCATGGAAAGTTTTGGAAATTGAAAATTTATAAATTTTCCAGGACCTGGAAAGTTTTGGAAAATCAAGTTTTGACCTCAAAGACTATGAAAAAGCCATGGATTGTTGTGTAGCTTGCCTTGCTAACAAATAAATGTTTTGTTTGTAAAGCACCAATAAACATTACTTGTACAAAAGACCTTGTGGTACAGTATTGTTATCAAATCTTTTGTTTGTTTTTTTAGGAGGCAGGGGGGGGGTGAGAGTTTGATAATGCCCGGTGTTTTACTTTTATAGTTCTGGAAATTTGAAGTAAAGGGCTTTGGAAAGTTTTGGAAAAGTTTTGGAAATTCAGAAGGGTGACAGAAGGGTCCTATTTTTAGGAGCGTGGGTGTGATTGTACATCTTTGCACTCCTGAAAAATTCGCCAGGAGCACATTTCTTTGTACATATGGCAGTTAACACTGTTGTTGGATCAAGTTTTGAAAACAAGACAATTTTGATGAATTAACAGTTCAAATAATACACTCTGACTGGTGGCAGACATAACCATATAGCTGCAAGTATAAGTTTTGACAGGTCAGAGTATCCTTCCCAGGAAAAATATTAGTCATGGCTTATATGTTGGATGGTTGCCTCAAGGTCACAGTCAACTGTTTTATTCAACAGTCACAGTTTTTTAATTTAAATAATTGTTTTTCAGGACACTTTTCTGCCACATGTTGAAAATGGCACAATAACACTGATTGGTGCAACAACTGAGAATCCATCTTTCCAACTAAACACTGCATTACTGAGCAGATGCCGAGTTATTGTGCTGGAAAAGTTGTCATCCCAAGAAATCAGGTTGATTTTGTCACGAGCTTTGGCTGGCATAGGAGCAGTGGCTGCAGGTGGACATGAAGCCTTACTAAAGAACATGAAACCTGACCAATCAGAATGGTAGGAAAACTATTTTTCTGTCTTAAAAGGCAATAAATTACAAGAGTGGATCTAGAAATTTTGGAAAACAGGGACCAGTACCCAAAATTTTGAAAAGGGGGGTCCTAAAAGGGTTTCTGTATTTTTCAGTGTTTTTATAAAATGTTTGCAAAATAGCTGACGTAGATTGGGCCAAGACCCCAGCAGCCTCTCCCCAAAAATCTGCCCCTCAGTTATACAAGTCTGCCAAATCGGTAATCATGATTTTTTCACATGTCAATGTATTTTTAAAATTTTATTACATAAATTTTCAACTTTACTACACATCTACTTTATTATTGGGGGCTTCAAAGCATCTTTAAAGGTAGGGTTGAAACTCCTCTGAAATTCAACTTTAACTGGTCAGGATTATTTGTATTAATCCCTTCACAGCAATGAACAACTTGTGGTGGTGGAAGAAGCTGCAATACAGGCATTAGCTGACCTCTGTGATGGAGATGCAAGGGTTGCATTGAATGGGCTACAACTGGCTGTCCAGTCACAGGTTGCAGCAGCAGCACAAAAGAAACAAAGTTTCAAAACAGAAGCAGATGAGCGTTTAATAACCAATGGAGAGTTGGAATTTAACGATGATCATAGCCCCTCGACAACAATTCGGGTTAATGTTGATCATATCAAGAAGGGACTACAGAGAACGCATTTATTGTACGACAAGAAAGGTGAAGAACATTTCAATTCTATCTCGGCCCTTCACAAGTCCATTCGTGGTAGCAATGCAAATGCTGCTCTGTACTGGTTGGCACGTATGCTTGAAGGTGGTGAAGACCCACTGTATGTTGCCAGGCGGCTGGTAAGATGTGCAAGTGAAGATATTGGTAAGTCAAATGTTATCTTAAAAGTAAATATTCTAATGAAATCTTGTTTTCAGTGGTCTGTTGCAAATGTCTGTTCTTCAAGTGGTATGTAACTGTTACAACAAATTAAGGTTAGTAAACTTTGTCAAGCCTGGTTGTAAAGGTATGCTAAAGGGCTGGTATTCAGTATCTGTTACAATACTCAAAATCATAGTTTCCAAAGTAATGTTCACCCCTGAGTTTATTAACATTGCCCGTTGTTAATTTTTTTTAATCAAATATCCTGTCACTTTAATTTTTCAAAATCAACATGTTTTTTGCATTTCAGTTGTTTAGGGTTTAGGGGGTAATTTTACCAAACTGTGAAGTCACTCCACAATGGATAGTCTGTGAGTTATCCACATCATAACTCGTCACATTACTTAAATACCTGGCAAGAAGTAAGAAAAATAGCTGGGCCATCCAAGGGTTGGAAGTTCATAACAGTTTTCACATTAATGCAGGTCTTGATAGTATGAGGCAGGTTCATGACTTTAGGGTGTTCAGTTATTAAATCTGTATGTTTTATGCATTTTTTGGGGGGGAGGTTTAGGGGGTTCGATTGAAACAGGTTTGTGAACCAACCTGCTACAGATAGTCTTTAATTGTCTTAATCCCCTGAAAATTGTTTCCTTTGGAGCACAGGTGCCCCTTTTGCAGCCCCTTTTCCAGATTTTTAGGTACCAGCCCTCCTTTCCAGAGTTTCTGAATTTGCCCCTGTGTATGAAGAGTAGCCACAGACTCTCCTAAAGCTCTAATTTTGCTGGTTCCCATCAACACCGAGTTCCATTGTAAGGCTGTACATGTACAATGTAAGGTTGGAATAGGGTTTCTTTTATTTTCTCAGCCAATCCAAAGAGACCTTCCAAACAACTATGTACCGCCCCGTATATGAAGGCAAAGGACAATTTCACAGCACTGTTTGAAATAGCTGTATACAGTCTACCTTTGTAGTATGAAACTATCGTTTGTCTCACTGTCTGTCTTTGGGGTTTTAGGGGGTTCGATTGAAGCATGTTTGTGAATCAACCTGCTACAGATCTTCAATTGTCTTATTCATAGTAAATCATCATATTACTTATTGATTAAATGCACGTACATATATTTATACACCAGAAATAAACTTAAATACCTCACAAGATGAAAGAAAGATAAGCTGGGCCATCTGAGGGTTAAAAGTTCATAACAGTTTTCACTATTAATGCAGGTCTTGCAGACCCATTAGCTCTAAACCAAACAGTTGCTGCCTACCAAGCCTGTCACTTTATTGGCATGCCAGAGTGTAATGTAAGTAGAGAACTTGTGTGTTTACAGCTATTTCAAGAAAGGGTTGTCTCATGTGTTGGTGGATACACCATAATGATAGAAATTATGGGCTGCCTTCTATAAATGAATAACTAGCTTATCCATTGAATGCTGAACATAGTTTTTGATTTGCCATTATGTAGAAAATTTTATGCCAGTGCACATTTCCTATATTTTTGACAACCTGTAATTCCCTTCCATCTGGGTGTGTATCAAGGGCAGTTTTAGGGGAGGGGTTGAGGGGTTCACCTCCCCACCCCATTTTTCAGCAAACTTTTGGAAAAAAAACCTGAAAATTGTTTCCTTTGGAGCACAGGTGCCCTTTTCACAGCCCCTTTTCCAGAATTTTTAAGTACCATCCCTCCCTTCCAAAATTTCTGAATTCATCCCTGTGTATAAAGGCACAGGACAATTTCACAGCACTGTTTGAAATAGCCGTATTCAGTATACCTTTGTAGTATGAAACTATTGTTTGTGTCGCTGTCTGGAGCTTGAAGGGTGAATAATTATCTGGGGTAAGGCTACTCCAAAAAGTTGGCGATGTAGAGCTGTTTGGGTGTATAGAGGGCCCGAAAACAGTATGCATTTGCTAGGAAAAAAGTGACATCTCCCAAATACATGTAAATGGCAACATTTGATTCCTTTAGTATTTTTTAGCTAACGGTATTCTAATTTTATATTAAACAATATATAAAAAGAAAACTTGTAATTTTCCATTCAGGTCATCCTTGCTCAGGCTGTAGTTTACCTTGCAAGGGCCCCAAAGTCAGTCGAGGTATACAGTGCATATTGTGAGGCCAAGAAATGTGTCAGTGAGTGGAAAGGGCCCCAGCCATCTGTGCCATTACACCTGCGGAATGCACCAACAAGTCTGATGAAAAACCTAGGTTATGGTAAAGATTACAAATACAACCCTGCCTTTGATGGACCCGTTGATCAGACATATCTTCCACCAGAGATTCAGAATGTGGACTTCTTTGCCTCCATGTGATTATGTGATGTTGGAGTTGAGGCTATTAAAGGAACATTGCTTGTCTTGGCTGCTAAATGTTAGTTATACCAAAGACATGCTGTTGTCTTTAAAGAGTATGGCTTTTGGACTGATTTGGTCTGAAACAGGGTAAAACTATACGTTTTACCTAATTAGTCTGGAAAAGGGTACATAGTTTTTGCTGACAATCTGTGGATATACAGTACATGTATATGCTTCTGTTTTGGTTGCCTAAGGTATCAATTTCCATACTTTGGTCTGAAATAGTTTGTAGCAAATTGCTTTTTCAAGTCTGAAATAGGGTTACAGTTTGAAGACATTGGCAGCACATGCTACCAAAAAAATATGTTGAGTAGCCACCCCCCTCCT
>JANRMR010179134.1:0-11909 GCA_025434825.1 Bergia sp. 'catenularis' | reverse complement strand
CCCCACCCCACGCCAAGTCTCAAATCTTTTTCATGTGCCTTCATGAAATTTTAATTTTCATCGGTATGGTGAGATTATGTTATCAACGTAAGCGTTCTTGCTTGATATGAAATGACAGATTAGTCGTAAACTATTTTGTTGCTTTTGGGGGTCCATTAAGGTGCTTCGATTGCTTATCATCAACTAAGCATTTGCTCTTAACTATCTCACTTGCTTGCTGTTCGCTATTTTCCCGCCTTTTCCATACACGTATCAATACTCGATCTACCATATCACGTCGCTTCTCTGTGGAAAGCGACATTCAGGCGTGGAAAAACACATTGCGTTGTTTTCAGTATATAAATAAAAAATATATTTTAAAGAAACAAGCACAGACAAATTACTTGAGGCAAACTGTGCTTTTTAAAAAATAATTGCCTTTTATCTATTTGCATTTTTATTCATTTTATTTATTTTTGACTTTTTTTAGGTACGCACGCCCGTGCTTACGTGCGTACAGGTAGCTACGCCCCTTGAAAAGGTACCTTGTGGTAAAGAAACAAACAAACAAGCAAACAACAATAAAATGCAATTGTGTCAAAAATCACAAAAAAAAAGAAATTAAATTGAGTGAAAAGTTAACAAGTTAAAAAATTCGTAGACGTATTACTTACAGTTCCTGTAACGACGTTGATCCTGTAAACGTACCTATTGGGATGGTTGTTATTTGGTTGAATCCCAAATCCCTATTGAAGAAACAAGCAGCTCATGAACATATGTATGTCGTCTCTCAACAACTGCTGTCCGATAAATGTTCTGCCCTCAGGGTATTAAATTGACATTAAATAAAAATTATACTGAAAAAAATTAGCATTGTCAATGAAGTGTTGTTTCAGTACGAAAATGTACATGTTAGAAAATCTTCGAAAATCCATTTCTGTTCAGATATATAGTTTGCTTACCAGATATTTTGATACACAGCCACCTAACTGAAGTTAAATTATTCTTTCTTTCAATGTCAATAAAATTTTCTAAGCAGTTGCAAATGGTGCAAATAAATTTTTGCTGTTGTTATCTTTGTTGTTGTTGATGATGTTGTTTTGTTTAGTAGCCTTCTGATTTTAGGTTGCAGTGAAACCGTTGGTTGCAGATATAGGAAAACAAAAATTAGGCTACTCTTTGTAGACGTGTTACTTATAGTTCCTAAATGTGCCCTTGGCGATGGCTGTTATTTGGTTGTCAACCAAATACCTAAATTAAGCCTCTCGGTTTATTGCTCTCTCAGTTATATTCCCTCCCCCTCGAATATATGCAGGTAAGGTTATACTCATCTTCGGATATACGTCCCTTCGATTATGAACCTAACCATAACCTTAAAACTATAAGACTACACCCTCAATGCAAGGGGATAACGTAGGTTTGACCCGGCTCTTGTGAAGCCTCAGGAGTTTATCAACTTTTGAAGCTCATAATAAGTTTGTAAAAATTCATTTGTTGATTGAAGTAATGGCCTGATGCGATGTATAAACATTTTATGATGAGGATCAGTATAGCAATGTTTCAGTCTGAAAACACGCATGTAAGCAAATCTGTTAACTTCCATTTTTTCAGATATATAATTTGTAAAAATGATTATTTTTTTTAATGTGAATTAAGCCTTTCTAACCAGTTGTAGACTGTGTGTAAATAAAACGTTGTTGTCTCTGTTGTTGTTGTTATTGATGTTGTTGTTGCTTAAAAGCCCGAAACCGAAGTCCAGACTAAAACAAGTATGCTTATTTAACGTAGCATTAAATTTAAGTGATTATGAACTTGCAAAACATATATAGAAGAAAATAAAAAAAAAAATGCAATAAAGCGTTATTAGGCTGGAATTCATTGACGTATTACTTACAGTTCCAGCAACGACGTTAATCCTGTAAATGCGCCCTTAGCGATGGTTGTTATCTGGTTGTCAAACAAACTCCTAACAAATAAAAAATTTTGCTTTTACAAGCAACTCAATAACATATGTAAGGTAATCACGCGACACTTGCTGCTCATTAAACGTCCGTATTAGATTTGCTGTTATAAAGGTAACGTTGATACAAACACGATAAAACGCTAGAAACGAGTCTTCAAGTACTAGTCATAACACAACAGTGAAAACGATGCTAATGACTAGTTGGTATGAACTTGTGTATACCATTGATGAAGGAAGGTAAAAATTCAAATGAAGTGTTATCAGGCAGACAATTGTTGGCGTGTTACTCACAGTAACTTTAGCGACGATAATCCTGCAAATGCGCCGTTGGTGATATTTGTTATTTGGTTGTAATCCAAATACCTAACAAAGTAAAAATTCTGTTTAGATGCAACTCAAAAACATATTTTGTGTATTTATTCAACAAGTGCTTTCCTTTAATTTTCACAGTTAAAACTAGTGTCTTTACAATCTTTATATTGTAGTGTCATCCATACACGTCAAATTGGTTATAAGCCCCCTCAGCTCAGTTATACGAGTGAGATGTGTCTACGGTTAAATGCCCCTTCAGAAGCAATCCCTTCGGTTATATGCTCCCAACTCCCTCGATTATAAGCCTCATCGATTATAAGCCCTTTCGGTTTGAAAAGACTTCCTAATTTGAGCCCCCTTGCCTGATACGCCTCCTCGGATATAAGATCATATTTCGGATATAAGCGGCCTCTGTTTTATTCCTCTCGTTTATCTTATTATTATTTTTTTTGCTCTCTCAATTATAAGTCCCCTCAGTTATACCCCCCTTCGGTTGTAAACTTATACAGTTATACGCTCCTTCCTATACAAGCCCCTTCGATTATAACCCTAGCCCTAACCTTAAAACCTTAAGAGTACAACCCAATCGTTAACGTTAACCCTAACACTTTCTTTCTTTGATTCACTGACACATACTTCATTACTGTTTGACTCATTTTGACTCAAAAACAATGGCTTTTTAGAGAAACTTCTTATACATGTAGCTGGCTTGTGTTGCAGGACTTGGGAGACGTTTCATTAGAACAGTGTTTTCCTTGTTGCCTCAGATAAGATTGCCGTAATTGGACCCGACTGTAACGGTGTAACTGGGGTTTGAGGCGTTTCTTGTGAAGCCCCAAGCGTTGATTAACTTTTGAACACGTTTGAATCTCATAATGTTTGTAATAATTTATTAGTTCATAATAATGATCTACTGTAAGGTTCACCTTTTATGATGAAGACCATTATAGAAAACTAATATTTCGATATTCATTTTTCTTCTGTAGAGTCGGACATATTGTTATCTTAACTTGATAAGGTTAGCTGTATTTTGTCGTTATGACCAGGAATTTAAATTATATTACAACTAAGTTCCATCCAAACTTCATTTATTGAGCGGCCGTGTTTAAGTAATTATCACATACGGTAATGGTACAAAATTTGCTGTTAATACTTGTAGTACTTGTTCTTCAAAAAAAAAAGTTAAATAAAAGCTTTTATTAATCATGAAATTTTCCATACTGATGATGATGGTGGTGGTAATAATGATAAAAAAATGACAATAATCTATTTTGGATGGCTCGACAATTGTTGAATAATCTAAGATTTTAGAGTAGTTTTGTTCCCTTTCACTGAAAGCGAATATAGTGCTTTCTTTCTACACTGCTAAAAAGAACTCTCTCTCTTTATAATTTGCGCTTCACAAATCTTTAATGTTCATAACGGTCAACTAAAGTTTATCACGGCTTCATTTCGCTTTATTAAAGCACATGTTCAAGCTCGCTTATTGCAACTCAACTTGCAATAAACGGATTTAACCTCTAAGTTGAATGTCCAATCTCGAGACATAAACTTCTAGTGCAAGTGTTGTTTTTCTCTAGTAACTCGAATCGAGCCTATCCAAACGAATTATTCATCGCTTTATTTTAGTCTAGATTTTTAACAGCGCTGTTTTTTCAGTAAATGGTTATCTCACATAGTTCTTGGAATTTGAGAGAGTTTTGAAGGTTAATATTTGTATAATAGTTAAGCTTTGTTTTTTCAGAGCAGGACTGATCTTATTGAAAACGACAACGATTTTCGTTCTATCAACTGCTGTGGCAGGTTAAACAAACCAGATCGTCGTTCCCGAATACCTCTAGGAGCTACATCTTTCCAACTTACACTTTAATCGCTCCTTCATCAAGTTGAGGAATGGTAGTAAGGCCTCGTCTGTCGCAGTCAACCACACCTTCATTGTCAGCTTCGGGACAGACTTGCGCTCCGTTTGTAACAGTAGGGGTTACAGCTATCACGATGAACACAAACATGCTTCAAACTAAGAAAACAATTTAAAGAGGTCAAGGTACATAATTAACTTGTGATGTTATTGGGGGTGGGGTAAGTCGCTATTGAGATTTTATATCGTTCCAGGTTTTGTCGTTTTGAGTGTCCCAGAACAAGCCTCATCCAACTGTTTTGCTGTTTTGGGGTGCGGGTAGGATTATGGTATTAAGCAACCGAAGTTGTTGGTCGGCGCAGAAGTTGTTTAGGGTATTAAAATCTCGATAAATATTTCTTTTATTTCGTGCGAAGGTGTTTCTTGTTTGGAAGCAAAACGTCGTGCTATATTCAAATTTAATTCAGTCGAATTTAATTGAAACCTTTAAACTTTAGTATAAATACATGTTCAAAATGAAAATATTTAAGTCTGCAGAGTCTATTTCGTACAATCGTTAAATCACTTCAGATAAATTGAGTTCATTGAACGTTTACAATTTATTTAAGACGAACATTTGCCGCCAAGTTTAGCAGCTTCAATTAAATTCGACTGAATTAAATTCGACAGTAGCACGACTGAAAATGAAGAGAATGCTGGAAAACTAATAAGTCGATACCATCCTATCAATACTAGTTCAGCTGCAGTTGCATGGCTATTGGCCAAATCACTGACCGGCGCAGATTTGCTGGTGGGTAACTTGAAAAAATGCGAATGACTGAGCCTACTGCTTCAGCTCAGCGATTGCTTTTAAAATTCAATCATTTTTGAGATGAAGATCGACAGTGAATTTAGCTGTTGCTCGCATGTTTGAAGAAGTCTCCCCAAAGAAAAAAAGAATTCATCGTAATTTGGCAGCCAACGCGCCGCCATGTTTCTGAAAGATATTGAGCCTGTCGCCGGTCAGCGTTCGCTCGCTACTGTTATTGTGAGCCTCCAATGCAGCCGCATCTCGACTTCGATTTTTTTTCTCGATTCGAATTGTTTCGATTTCGAATATTGTTTTTTCTCCATATCGAATATTGTTTTTGTCGATTTCAAATTTTGTACTTCTGGACTTCGAATATCATTTTGTTTCGATTTGGAATATTGTTTTTTTCGATTTCGAATGTTTCTGTCGATTTCGATATTTTGTTATTTCGATAACCTTTAGAATTCTCGACTTAGTATTTGCACATGTGGACTCTTTTCTTTTTCGGAATAACATCTGTGTTTTGGACTTCGTATTTTATGATGTGGATATTTTGTCCGCAACGAAACGCCATACGTAGCCCAACACCTTGGCATAACGTCTGCGCATGCGCCAGTTTGGAAACAACTGAAATGGCAGATTGTTTGACTGTTCAATTCTTCTCTTCTTATAGTTTCTGCGTCCTTGCCATCAGCAATAGGGAGAAGCCTAATAACCTATCTTTACCAGGGAACAGCAATTATACGTACTGGCCAGACATCAGGTGGAAATGAAAACGAAAGGGTAATTCGTTGTCACTGCGCCTGCGGGTACTTATACTTTGTCTATGATCACTTTATTCTCTTAATACATTGGAATGCGTTCGGATACTATTACCGACGCTTAATTCGGACTTTACTGGCTAAAATGTTGCCATTAGAGTAATTTCACGGCCGGTACAAATCTAACCTTTTTCGAACTTCGTTTTGTTTATAGTAATGATATTACATTAGAATGATGTATTACTATTACTGAACAATCTTTAAAATTAAATTAAGTTAAACTAAAAGCGTATTGATACTAAATACTATACTTTGATTTATTATGATTCAGATGAGTTCCCACATTCTGCTATTGGGGTTTCTTATTTGTAATCCTTTATATTCCAGGTTGTTATTTTATCTTTGTTTCAAAACCTTCCACTGTCATTTTTAGAAATCCTTTAGTTGGGGGTACTTAGTAGAAGTTACCGGTATATACAGTTTATTGATATAAATGTGTCAACAATTGTGTCGGAAATAGTCTCATTTTTTATTAAAACAGAAATATTCATTTACAGCAAATTTTTAAAATGAGTAAAACCTGGAGTTTCTTGTAACAAATCATGAACTCCACTTAAATTATCAAATCAGCAATCTATGTGCCACCAAATTGCTTAATTGCAGCAATAAGAACTCTCAAACTATACATCCAGGATATTTGGGACTCTAGTTTGCAACTCTCCACAACACACTAGTTATCTCTTCTGTTAGGGTGTTGGAATCTCCCATTTACCCCTCTTGCTTAAAAATTCCTACATCCTCTAATTTTCAATTTACGTTATTGCAACCTATTTACATAGAATTTGTGAAATAAAACTTGTTTCTTGCTGGGTGTAATAATTATAATTATTTGGTAAAATTTCCATCATCTTGCACAGTACCATGGTTCAATCAAAAACTAACAAGTCAACAGTTTGATAATTTAGAACGTTCAGTATCGAGAATGCAGAAGATAGTATTTCATGTAGGTCTGGTGATGATTGTAAATTTGTCCATTATTCTTTTGGAAACAACAAAATGGAAACATCAAAATATTGAAATTACTACTCAAATCTTAGGGTTATTAATTCTTTTTTCTCAGGGATCATGCCTTGTGCTGATGGCCTAGAAGACCCATAAAATAATTTTTTATTTATAAACCACAATACATGTACCGATAACTCCCTTTTAGCATTATTTTAGTATTTTAAATTGCTGATGATCCAATAAATTGCCACTTGGGGCTGTTATTGTATAATTAATGTCTGGAGACCAGATGTATCACAAATTTTACTATTGGCCTTCTTTTTGACATTTTGCACACACCTACTGGAGTACCTTGAATTGAATTTGATGGTTTACCAATAAAGTGTGCACCGAGGGCCACAAGTTCATCAGTTACCACAATTACTGTCACGTGTTACCCTCTTAAATAAAGTTATTTTACATTTACCTTTATCTTTGTTCTACGTCATGCATTTGATCTATACTTTCAGTTTCCATAATCAAATTTTGAAATTAGTTATTTTTACTTGGGGGTCAGTTTGGAATTGTTAAGTTAATTTACAAAATACTCTCCCCTCGCAGATGACTAACAATTGGCCTTAATATTTTAAAAAATTAATCAATATATTGTGTAAATAAATAAATACTGAAATAGACTGATAAATTGAGCACAAAATAATATGTAAAGTTTAATACTGGTAGACTACTTTAGAAAAAGATAAATCTAAAAAATATAAATCAGTAAAGTAAACTAGCAACTTTTTAAAACTAGTGTAGGTGATTAGTTTGATAGTTTGATCAAAGAAAGAGACTTTGATTGAACAACAGCGAAACAACTGAACAGAATGGGGGTAACCTTAGCTCTAGGGAAGAGAGATACGTAAGTTTGAATAAGTTAGTAGTTATTGACAGAAGAAAAAACGTTTGAAAGCTTCAGTTCGTTTGTTATGCAAGCATTTGAAAAACGATTACAGAATCAATGTTCTTAAAAACTTTTATCATAAGGATTTTACAGACACTCACACAGGGATTTCACAAGTTTGTGCCATATGACTTTTTGAAAGACATTAAAGCCAGTATTAAAACTTCTGTTGCAAATCCTGTACATTTCTGCAAGTTGTCGTCGCTGCTCACTTATTTAAGTTAACGGCAGGGAAACTAAAGACTATCAACACTATATAGAAGCCATAGAAGTTTTGGTACACAGACCTTCGTTTCAATTATTCGGCGCCGCGTCTTGCAACGTCCCAACCGACTTGACTTTTTGCTACATTTTCACCTTAGGTGCAAGCAGATAAGTGCACGTAGGTGCACAGATTCAGGAGCTAGAAAAAAGAATAACCAACGAGTACTGAAGTTTTTAACTTTAACTTTTCGTTACCGTTCTTAACTTTTGCGAATTTGTTAGCCGGAAATTCTTGCTCACGAAGTTGTCAAAATATAAAGGCTTTAGTATGGAAAGCAACGCTGCCAAAAGCCGGCGGAAGTGCAACTGCATGATTTTTGCGCATGCCCTGTGCATTATGCCGACGTGTTACTTAGCCCCAGGTCACGTAAAAGAGGTCCATTCCCCCAGCGTGCTGCGCGGCCTATTTTAATGTTTACGTCATATCAAAACTTTAACTGAAGAAGAAAAAATAACAGGGTACAGGGCACTATTCCATATATAAAAACTTACCTGGCTTTTCCTGCCTTTGTTCTCCAAATAAGGAAACTTGCTTGGCTTCTCTCTCGCGGTGATGACGTTTCACTAGCTCGTGCACACGGTTGATCCACTGAAAAAATATCATGTGTTGTAAATATGCATGGCTGGATGGCCAAGGCCGGGAAAACGCCCATTTATACCTTACCCTAGTTTTTCTTCTTCCGTTGAATTTTTGATATGATGTAGGCATTAAAATAGGCCGTGGAGCACATTGGGGGAATTAAATGAACCTCTTTCACGCGGCCTGGGGTTAAGTTTACAACGGGCCAATTCCGAATTACGCTTCAGTTCCTGCAAACAATAACATGATGTCGCGGTCAGGTGCCAAGTTTCACTTGAATTGAAGCGTAATTCGGAAATGGGCTATTTGAATATGAAGAAAATGGCGCCTCGAATTCAGTTCAGAGCAAACGCAGAACATCAGTCCAATCGCGGCTTGCACGAAAGGCTTATATGGGAAATAGGACTTCGTAAGCACAAATCAACACACATCAACCAAGGGTTTGAGTTATTTTGTGTTATTTAAACATCTAAGTGATATTCGTAACAGACGTTTCCCACCGCACGTGATATAACCAACCAATCAGAAAGCAGCCGTCATCAAAGAGTTTCAAAGCAACCTCGTGTGGTGTGGTGGAAAGATGAAAAGAAGCGGATGAACGAAAACTGAATGAATGCTTTAGGTAGAGAAATCGCCCGTTAAAAGTCAAGAAATGAAATATGCTAATTTTTATAAGATATATATATTTTAATACAATTCTGTCAAGCAGAAAAGACAAGTTACATTTGGCGGAGATTAGCTTAAAATTTTCGGAGTACTGATTGACAGACCTTATCATTCTGGTTGCGTTCGCATGCAAGTCTTGTGAGTAAAAGATAAGATAAAAAATATCATGTTATTGTGAAGCACGTTATCTCGCAACTAAACCTGTTTAATTAGATAAACACTGTCTGAGCAGCTGGGTAAAGATAATCCATTTTCTTATTAATTATCATAATAAAAATAATAATTGATTAACGGATTGCTCATTTTAACCCCTACAAAATATGACGTGTATCCCCGATCTCAGGGTCCACTGTGGCAGACGGGCTTGTCGCGGTTTGATCACTATAACCATGACAAGTTTTCAGATTCAAAATTCCCTGTTATTAATCATATTTATGGTAAATCAGTTGTACTTAGTTCATGCACTGTGGGCGGCGCGGTGATCCCTAGTGGGTTCGTTTTTTCCCTTCTCGTTTTGAAAATTCAAAGGTCCTGGTCCAACTATTTACTAAGTTAAGTAGCTGCGAGCAGGATGTTTGGACATGATAAAAACAATATTCTTTTACATATACTGTAAACTGTGTAGAAACGTCACAACAAACATTCTATTATCAAACTCAAATATGATTTTGTGTCGAGTACTGCAGTCAACTTACGTGTTAAGACCCCGTTTCTTGGAGAAGTTTGAGAAAAGAAATTTCACAGCTCAAGAGTTCCCGTAGACACTACAACCGTAAATAACTGAATTATATGTTTTTCTTTGTTCATTTATGAAACAAAGATTGACGGATGGTGTAAGATGCAGGTCGAGAAATGCAGGTGGCAAGATAACCTGCTGTAGGTTAACAACACAAACCTCGAGTCAGTGTTAAACCATAAATTAAGCTAGGTAATATAGTTGAATTTCAAAAGTAGAGGACTAGTACGCTTGTGATATACTCATCAAAATTATGTTGCTTGATTCGTTTAATCAAGTAAGTTTCACGGTTACAGTTGTAAAACGCAGATTGCAGGTTGTATAGGACGAAATGCTGTGGGTTGACTCGAAATAAAAACAAATATTTAAAAAAATACTTTACTAAAAATGATTTACTATTCATGTTCGTTGAATATCAGAAGAAGTGAACTAATAAACGTGTGATATACAATCTATAACTATGTTGTTTACAAAACAGCTTTACAGTTACAGGTTTAAAGCTCGGTTTGCAGGATTGACAATACAGATAACACCACGTGCAAGTTTGGAAAGCAAACTAAAACCCTAATATTAGGTTTGTGCGTCGAACAATCCAAATACATAGGACTATGACTAAGTCATTGCACACATTAATGCTCCATGCATGGGAGGAGGGAAATTGGAGTTGTTTAGGTACGTGAATAGTATGTATTTAGAAAATTAAGCCTCTTTTTGTTACGCCAATACTGCGCAATAAATAATTAACTAAATCCACAGTGAATTTCTTTTAGTTGAGTAAACTGCTGGGCAATGAATAATTAATTTGATACTGCGTAGATAATCCACAAATCTATCACCACGTACTTTTCCGCTCAAACTGTATGCTGTGGAAATGCTGTGCTATGAAGTTTAGCTAGATACGCAGCGAATTCTCCTTAGCAAAGAGTAAACTCATATAAATTATGGGCCAGGATCGAGTTAATATCTTTAACATAACTGGTTTGCAGTTTGACTTGATTTTAGTTTAATCAAGATATCTTGGTTTGTTTGACCACGACACAGAAAGCACAATTCTACCAAGAAATTGATGATAACTTGGGGAAAAATGGTCCAAAATAGATAAGAACTTAAGGAGTTAGACACGAAAAAAGAAAAAAAAACACTAGCGACTTTTGATCCTGAACATGCCCGTGAGCTCGTGTGAAGAATAATAGATTGCCTGACGTGTAGCGGAAACAGTTTGTGTAGCGGAAACAGTTTGTGCTAGTTTTTGTCATCGAATCTTGCAAGAACTTAAGCTCACTCTCACTTATTCACTGAAAATATCTTCACTGAAAACTTATTTGATCAAGGACAGCAGGCAGAATGTCTTGTGCTTGTCTCTATGACGGAGGTTGACGAAGTTCCGGTAAGTATTTGAGAGGAAACTCAATTTCAACCACGCGTAGGGTATTTTGAATTTTTCTAAGCTTATTGTTTCATCTGTTTCTCTATGGACTATGTAGGATTGCTTTGGCGGTCATCGATATATGATCGCTTCAGAACGTTTTGAAAAAGATTGGTCAGATTTACCAGTGATTTTTTTCAATACGTCTTCAATCACGTGCCTTATAATTTTCACCACTGATCAAGGATTGAGATCACCTATTTGAAACCGAAGATAAATAGTGATCTATTTCCTACATCCTCTGAGACTCTAGGACAGTCAGTTTCGGGGACAACTTTTGAAATATCGGATGTCGAGCAAAGCGAGGTCGAGTGCGGTGATTAAATGAGGATTTTACATTACAACTAACATTCTTTGCGGTCGGGTTATAAAAACGTTGCAGACCTCTTACGAAAAGATGGTTCACTGTTTTAGAAAGCGTGTGGAGCAGTCAGATGGACTTGTGTGTCGATATTTCCTCTGTTTGCACTCTGTAAACATTACGAATTTGAGAGTCTCGTATCTATTATATCAATCAAGAAAAATCTAAACTTCTGTCCTTATACAATCCTTTTATAACCATATAGGATAAACCTAGGCCGGGGACTGATCAGTCCATGACTGGTAAGTCATTCGCTTGCTCGTCCACA
>JANRMR010179124.1:1511-11911 GCA_025434825.1 Bergia sp. 'catenularis' | reverse complement strand
GTAAGGCTTCACTGGTCTTTTTGTCGAGCATTCCAGCACGATTCTTGTTACTGTATACTCATCGTTTATTGACAAATTGTGAAGCAACTTAGCCGGAAGAATTTCTGGAATTCTTTAGAAGTTTTGTTTTTGTTTAGAAAGCATCCGGTCTGATTGCAGTGCTTGAGTTGAGGGCCACGTAGACTGCAGAATTATTACGGCAAATGAAATTTTCTTTGTTTTGTTTGTCATTCTGGGGCCATTGTCCCACATACAAAGTTATGATCCAAATACGGAACTATTAATTGCAAATAATTCAGTCCCCAGTAATGTTTGAGAAACAAGGACGCGATACACTGATAAAGACACACACCTTTTTCCGCAACAGTTTATTCGCAATGTGAGGCGTAGTTTTTTCGAACAAAGAAACTATCATAAATTATATTGTTGTTTTTCTGAATGGCGTGTTATCAAATAAGTCAAAATCATTTTATAGAGCTGCTTATATTAAGGCAAATTTGCAACAAAATTATTAAACAAAACACAAGAGTCAAGAGGGCTCATCAAAACGATTTCTCGTGTAAAAGCGGAAGGCCAAAACTCATTTGAGTATGAAAGCAGGGTGCAAAAGTCGGGTTAACAATTTCCGGGCCTTTTCCTAGTTTCAACACCTTGTTGACAATTATTTGAAGCTTTTAATAATTAAGTCACGCTAAAACAAGGAAAAGGTAACAGATTTATATGCAGGTCATATCGTACGTTGTGGAATAACTTAAGGTCTTGAATTATAAAAAAACTCTTAACACCCCCTGCTGCAGCAGAGGTAATTAATTCCCTTGTCTGCAGCACTCTGTTAAAAAAGAACTCCTTTGAGCACTTTCTAAACATCAAACGACAAAGCTGTGTTTAATAATTCTCGCTTTTTCCCAGCTTTTTAAAAATATATTATAAGCACTAACGTGAAATGTTAATCTACAAATGTATTGTTATAATCAATTTTAAGCATCGCACTTTCCCTTAACACTCAAATCAATCTTATCGCCTCTTTGTGGGTGGGAAAAATACCTTCAAGAGGCGATGTTCCTAACAGCATTTTTAATACACACTTTTGATGCATCAAGACACAAACACTTTGAGATCATGCGACACCTCTCCTGGTTTCACTATTTGTCATTCTTATTTGCGTCTATTTGTCGTTGAAATTGCTCCTTAATGCCGCCTTAATTAGCAGTTCACGTAATATGTCTTGTTTGGTTGTGTGTTAAGTTTTGACATAACTGGTCCTCAACCTTAGTCCACGAAAAATGAAAGACAAACTTCTATCTATTCAAACAAACTCTTTGAGAGACGTGTCACCATGGAAGTAAACGTGAAACATTTCATATCCGCTGACCTGGTGTTTGGTTGTTGACGTCAGGCGTAATTAACCAATCAAAGCGCTGTTTAAATCTTTGGCACGCCGAGAATGTGTCAATTAACACGCCAACTTTGTGTCAAAAAGGAGGTCAGTTTTCTATTCACATATCAAACAATAAATTTAGAATGTAAGATTAGAAGAAGAGGTGTTCTTCAATCAATATTATGTTTCTTCCTCAGGTAAAGACGGCTGGATCGAACAGACGAGAGTGAAGTAAAATTTGACGTTGAGAGCTGAAGGGGTAAACATTCCCTGCATATTCTGGCTGGCTGTCGGAAGTTGTGTATGTCCGCGATTTAATGAAAGGCAAACCAACCGATATTCGCACACAACGCTTCAATGATCTTTGCGGAATGCCAACGATTTCTGAGTTTGCGTGATGATAAGTCGGTCATAGGAGAACACTACTTTAAACCCACCATCGGGAAATCCGAACCTTAAATTTTTAATGTTCCTCGGCTCTGGAAGACGTTCAACTGAAACTGCGTATAGAATGCTAGAAGCCGTTTAAGGACGATCCACGATTGCGAAATTGGGTCGTTTCTGCTGTTAACAGACGTGAAAAGTGTACTCGTCTGTAATTTGACAAAGGAATGCATGGCGATCTTTGAGTTTACTGCGACGACAGGCGATAATTTCAGTTAGCTGTGGATATTTTTGGCAGCGAAGATAAGACAACTGCAAATTTTGGGATTTATTTCGCCGCTATTGTTAAGAATTGACATTGACAGGGGAGCGTATCAAGTTTGGATAATTTAATCATGGCTGAACAAGAAACGCGTCCAAAACGCCAAACATACGTTGGGAACAGTCAGAAAATGCTGAGTGAGATTAGAGAGAGCTTAAAACACTTGAAAAGGAAGCCCGAGAACTCGCAGCTTTCACAACATACTATAGAAACTAGGACTTCGGGAGCTACCACTGAAAATGTATCGACGATGCCGATTTCGAGTTCACCTCAACAAGTTTTAAATGCAACCCGAAATTTTTCCCTCAACAACAATCGGCGATCTAGTGTACAGAGTTATGCCCAGCAACTGGCAGAGATACGGAGCAGCTTAGAACCTTATGCTACTTGTGAGTCTGGATACTCGTCGTGCTCCGAATGTTCGACCCCGTCCGCTGAGACTGTAAACAGGCAATTTCTCCAACAACTGGTTGCGATTGGCATTGACGAGGTAAGTGCTATGCGAATGAATCGAGTTTAACTCGACGTTGGGCCTTTTCTATAAAACATTTCCCTCCTTTAAAGCTAGTATGTCGAGAAGGGATTTTCACTTCAGAACTATGCCAGAAATTCTTTGCGGTCATGCTTCGAAATTCATTGACCGGGCTGTCGACATGTTTTGCGAATTTAGCGATAATTCTTTTTCAGACTGTATCATGTGTTGCAGATTTAGATATCAAATTGGGCGACTGGACGGCATGTTAAGAGTTGAATATTTTAGTTTCTTATTCCCGAACTCGTTCTCAAAAGAGACACAGAATATTTTTCTGTCTTCTGTTATTTTGGGCAGACACAGATACGTTCTTTATTTCTCGCTGTGTTATTTTAAAATTGCTTATAGTAAAAGGGAGATATGTTTTTACTTATCTTCGGAATACATACCGCGCGACTGGAGATGTATAAAGTTTCACATCGCATAATAAATAATCATAAGCTTATATTTCGCGTCCGTATCGGATTTGAGATTTTCTTTTGCTGCTGAACTATGCTGGCATGTTGTGGTTTTTTCTTCATTCGGAAACGCAAGAATTTTTATTCGGCACTGCGATTGCGGTTGACCTTGAAAATGTTATATTTGTCATGTTATGCTTCAAGCATGAATGGGTTTCGGTTCATGACAACTAGTTACAACTATGAAGAACGTCGCAGCGACTTTCGAGAATCTTCGATGAATCAAAAAATGATGATGATGTACTTGAAGAAAGCTTTTTTCGTAGATGTTTTGAACAAGAAACTATGGTTCAAATTTGATTATGCAATAAATTCACTCAGAGCAAAGTTGAGTTCATATCGAGTCCCTGCATTTTTTGCCAGACAAAAATAACCTAAGGCCCCATGACGTTAATTGAGTTTAAATCTTCAGATACCAGGTCACCCGTCAGCAAAGAACTGAAATGTATGAGTTTCTCCAGCTGATTGATTCCTTTTGACAGATAAGCCGAGTCTTTTTGTATTGCAGAATAACTCGGCAAGAAAATTATACAGTAATTACCTCAGAACCCCATAATATTAAGCCCCCAAAAATTGTGATATCACTACCTTAAAAAGCTCAAAATTTGTTGAAGAAAAAAATCGTCTGAAATTAAACCCACCAAAAGCCTAAAATACATTTTATCTTTGAATACCGTCGTATCAAATGTCTGATTGTCTTTACTGCAGTTTTGAAACATGCAAGGTTTCAAATTAATGAAAAATCTCAACTTTTGAATTCTTAAAACTACTTCAACTCTTCATCTTAGACAATGCATATATCATTTTAAAATTGGGTCTAAACAGTTGTGGTCCAGTTATAACTGGTCCTTGGGGGGGGGGGGGTACTCCCTTACAGTGGCTTAAGGCAGGTTCACACTAGTGATGCAATGATGCAAATGCAAGTGCAAGGATCTCATCCATGAACATATTCTTTTATGCACATCATATTAGTCACAGTTCAATATTAACAGAATAAAAGAATACTTTCTTGGATGAGATGCTTGTGCTTGCATTTTTGTCATCAAGTGGCTAGTGTGAACCAGCCTTAAAGTAGCTATATGGGTATGTGCCACTGTTCAGGGTATGGTTTTCAAGTCTTTTGGTCAGAAACAGTGTATAGAAATGTGTGAGTTTAGCCCATTTAGTTTTGTGGTTATCTCACAAGTGTTCATGAATCATGGTTAGCACTAGAGCTTATAACCTGATTAATTTTGCATTCTATTTGGTCAGCTGCCTTCATAAAAAGAAAACCTCTTCCAGAAACCACCATGATTAATTAAAGAACACTTTTTTTAACTGCTGTTTCATTGACAGTTCTCTTTATTTGCTTTCAGGAACGAGCAGCTCAGGCTTTGCGAGTGACTTCCAGCCACAGTGTTGAGGCTGCAATTGATGTGTTGAGAACCCAAGTAGTTCCCGAAACATGCAATCCGCCAGTACCACAGTGGAAAGAAGCTCCAGTGAAAGCTCCTTCTGTTTGGCCCAAGAAGTCACCACCACCATATACTACTGCAGTGCAGCATCATAAACGAACTTGGAAAGGTTCTCAAGATTCTCTTAACAGTCCTAAGCGACCAGCTTCACCTATGGCATTTGATGGCTCCAACTCATCATTTGTACACCAACCTTTAACAAGAACAAATTCACCTGGGGGTAGTCAATATTCAGAACTGCCAAATGCAGAGTGGCGGGTTGCTAAAGGATTAGTTGTACCACAGCCTTGGCAAGTAACCCCTGTACAAGGTGGAATTGCACAAAACAGAACAATGCCCCCCAAAATGGAAGTGTCATCAAAGTCCAGCAGTTTGGGAACAAAATCCCAGGGAAGTTGGCGGCAAACAAATGCACTCCCAACACCAAGGCAAGTCATTGTCCAGCAAGGCATGCTAATGCCAATCCCCTCAGCAGCTGCACCACAGGTAGCTATATCTCAGCCACCTCCACCACAATTCCAAGTTACAGCATCAGTCATTAATCTCACCTCTAATGGCCGTGGGTCAGGAGATGGTGGCAACAGTGTTGGTACTGGCCCTAAAGTTGATCATTCCTCACCAAATGCATCAAAGGTTCAAGCCAGACCAATGTCATTTCATGTCCATGTGCAGACAAATTTTGACAGTTCCTCTCCCACAGCAAGACAGAGTCCTATAATTAGATCATCACCTATTACTGGAATGTCACAAAATAATCAAACTTGGGTTAGTCAAAATTCTGAGCAAATGAATCCTTCAATCCGACAGTCACCAATACCACCCCCCTTGCCTCGACCACATTATCCACAAGTTTCATGTCCACCGCCTGTGTCATCACCTTCAAATGTTCAGATTCCACTTTTTGTACAGTCCTATGACCACAAGATGCCACCTGCTTATGCGCCAGTACCACAGAGACCGACCAGCAACGGTGATTTGAACTTTGCTTTTCAGCAGTCACAGCTTCAGTGCCCTTCATATTCTAGCTGTTCCTCGAGTCAAACAGCCAGAACCAACTCAAGAAGCTCATCACCCCCTCAAGAATGGCGTTATTCATGGAACACTGAAACATCATCCAATTCTTCGATCAGTGATGAAATGCCACTGAGTTTGCATAATGAAGATAGCGCTCCACCATCTCCTTCATCAGACTGCTCATTTGGCATGTCTGATGCAGTTGCAACTTGTCTAATGAACCCAACAGGAACTGTGATTTATAGATTTGACTCCCCTAGACCTGGTCGCAGGTACCCCAAACAGAGACCTGAGCCAGAGAGAATGGACGTTGATGATGACAGTCAATCTCAGTCATCAGAAACGGATAGCCAAGCATCAACTCCACTACAGAAAGCAAAAGCTAGAGTAAAGAACTGTTCACCCCAAGCATTTAAATTCTTCATGGAACAACATGTTGAAAATGTTGTTAAATCTGCAGAACAGAGGGAGCGAAGGAGAATCCAACTGGAAGTTGAAATGTCTAAGGTTGGACTTTCCCAAGAAGCACAGAGTCAGATGCGAAGAATGTTAACACAGAAAGAATCAAATTATATGCGACTAAGAAGACAGCGGATGGATATTTCAATGTTTGAAAAGATCAAAACTATTGGAATCGGAGCTTTTGGTGAGGTGCTTCTAGTGCGTAAAACTGACACAAGCACACTGTATGCAATGAAGATTCTTCGAAAGTCTGAAGTTCTTCGGCGCAACCAGGTTGCACATGTAAAGGCCGAGAGAGACATTCTAGCAGAGGCTGATAATGAATGGGTTGTGAAACTTTATTACTCATTTCAGGATGATGAAAATTTGTATTTTGTTATGGACTACATTCCAGGGGGCGATATGATGAGTTTACTGTGCAAATTTGGAATCTTCCCGGAGGAACTTGCAAGATTTTACATTGCAGAACTAGTGGTAGCTATTGAGTCAGTACACAAAATGGGTTTCGTTCATCGTGACATCAAACCTGACAATGTTTTGATTGACAAAGATGGTCACATCAAATTGACAGATTTCGGACTGTGCACTGGCTTCCGGTGGACCCACGATTCCAAATATTACCATGGAGACCATGATCGACAGAACAGCATGGAGCCAGATTTGGAACAATGGGAGCGTATGATGGAACAGTACGATGCATGGCAGCTGCATACTGGAAAGTCACTGAGTGACATGAAACCACTTGAGCGTCGGCACTTCAAGAAGCACATGCGGTGTCAGGCACATTCATTAGTGGGGACACCCAATTATATTGCACCAGAAGTTCTCTTGCGCACTGGAGGGTATATGGAGTTGTGTGACTGGTGGTCAGTGGGTGTGATATTGTATGAAATGCTTGTTGGACAGCCACCCTTCATGGCCCCAACTCCAGCGGAAACACAGCTCAGGGTAAGAATCTACCCAATTTTCAGGCAGTTTTCATATTCATCCTTTTCAGTGCTAAAATAGGCAAAACTTGTTAACTAGATAAAATTTATGTATGGTGCTCCAACAAGTAGGCACTTTGAAAAGTCTGTACTACTTATTCTACTAGTTCCATCACCATCCTGTAGACTATGGTTTTTTGTCTTCATTGCCATTTCTGTGTTTTTGTTACATGTTAAAAGTTCTTTCATGCATTACCATAACTGTAACTGTATGTACACACATTTTTGGCACTCACTAAAGTCATTACATTAAACTAGGACTATGTTAGCTAAGGCAATATGTTTCTGTAGTCTGTCTGATCAATATTGAAAGTAGTTCAAACAAACCATAATTTTTTGCCAGTCCAATTCAGGTTGTCAGCCTGAGCCATTTTATTTTGAAAAATAGATAATATGTATTATTTTAAAGCCTCAAGATTTGGGAAATCTGTTAAAACAAATTAAGTATGATTATATTTATTTATTTTTGTCTTATGCAGAATGATAATTTTAATTTTGTGGCAAAACATATAAGTAATCCAAACCATTTATGACTCATTTTACTTTCAAGAATGGCCAAATTTTTACTAGACATGGATTATCCATCTGTATGAACTTGGGCAAAGTTTTTTAGTTCATCTGATAATTCATCTGTGTGTAAATACATGTACAGGTGAAAAGACAAACTATCTATGTAGTAATTATATGCTTTTTTTATAAGAAGCAGTAAATTTTGCTGAGGCTGAGTCATTAATATTGTTCTTAATTTTTTGGTGACTTTTTAATTTGTTCTTATTTCTATTAGCGGTTGGAATTGAAGAAAAAACAAAATAGAAATAAGGCTTTAACAGTATATGTAATAATGTTTGAATGCAGCTAGTTGTTATTTTTCTTTGTTCATTCTGACTTGTATTGTCAAAACATCCCTATTTCCCTCGTTCCTCATGTACGTAGGTGATAACAGCCTGAGATTGTAACCGAGGAACTTCATGCAGTGCTACATGTATCATTTGGGACAATGGTTTCATAATACATAAATGAGAAACACCGTGAATCTTTTTGTGTTTTATACTGTATTGCTAAGTTAAATTACGAGTTTCAGTCAAGTTTCTACCGGAAAAATTTTCATAGTTATCAAGCCTCAGTCTGAGCTCGTTCTTAAATTGTTCTTAAATTTTTGCCAATTTAATTTGAGCCTTGTTCTTATAATGTTGTTCTTATAAAAAAAGCGTGTACACATAGATGAACTATCTACTTATCTGCTTCATCTTTACAAACTTGTAGGTAGTTCATGTACGTGGATAGTTCATCTTTTCACCCGTATTTATACACAGACAAATTGTCAAACAAACTAAAAAAACTTTCCCAAGTTCATCCAGACAGACAATCCATCTCTGGTATAAAAAGAGCCAATATGTTGCAAATTTGATAAAGAATTCTATGAATTCAAATTATATGCCTTTAGGATTTTACAGATAATGAGATTTCCACGTGTTTATTGGATGATCATGAAGGAGTATTTAAATTAAGCATTTATTTCTCTGTGCTAATACAATTAAAATTACCGGACATCAAAACATACATTATGACTATTCATTTTGCATCTTTGGTTAGTGCTGGTACATGTCCTAAATTAAATTATCTTAACTTTTGAATCTTTAAGCATGAGCATTTAAATTGTAGCTGTTGATGAGCTGGTGTGAGTCTTTGTTCTTGGTTATACTACAAAAGTTCTGTGATATTGTATTTTCTCAAATAAGCACTGGGGGCATAATTATTCCCATTTTGAGGGTTTTGGGGAGGCGTCTATTACTGTTTAGGCAAAATGTTGTAAAAGGTTAGATGTGCTAAGATTTTATTTTTAAATTTTTTAGTTTGTTCTTGCACTAAATTTCTGTATATCACAGTATACGTAGTTAATACTGGAATGGATAATTTAATAAAATGGCAGAAATATTTGATATAACATTTTAATATCCCAAATATTTTCAACATTAACTCCTCATGAGGGGATGATGATGATGACTTGATGTCAAAAACAATGATGATATCATAACAATTTGGGTGTTATTAAAACACTTAAATTATCTTTGTATCAGAGACTGTTTCAACTATTGAAATGCAAGATAGATTAATTACCGTATCCTTTCAACTGAAATATCATATGCCAATTTGTTGTACTGCTATGTATATGTATTGTAGGAGCTAGCTGAAAATTTACTGGTAGTATTATTTAGATGTCATTTGATTTTAGAAGAAAATGTTTCTCATTCACATTTTGCTGCATGGGCCATAAAGAGAAAAACTTTGGTCCATCACTGATAGAATAGATGTCACACTTGGTTGGTTAGAGGTATTTATGAATATAGCTGGTAAAATAATTTGGGGACCTGCTGAGGGTGGTGATACTAGGAGAAGCAGTGAAACTAGAAGGGGAGAGCATGAAGTTGGGAGAGGAGATAGAGGGTGGAGATTAAGGGTGGAGAGGCAAAGTAACAGAGAAGGAAGCAGCAGACAAGAGATTTAGACTTTGATACCTCACAAGTATGTGTTGCCATAATATAAATATCTAATCAGAGTAACTCTGTGCTGCAGGTGATCCATTGGGAAACAACGCTAAGCATACCAAAGCAGGCCCAGTTAAGTCATGAAGCAAAGGACCTCATTTTGAGGCTTTGCACAAGACCTGAGATGAGGCTTGGAGCTAATGGAGCAGACGAAATCAAGGCTCATCCCTTTTTTGCAACCATTGACTGGGACAGAGGAGTGCGTAGTATGCCAGCGCCTTATCGGCCTCAAATCATGTATGCAACAGACACATCAAACTTTGATCCAGTTGATGAGGAGCGTATGCGCAGCAGTGATGGCGATGAGGTAGAGTCAAATCCACCAACACCAGTTGAGACCAGTGAAGTGAAACAGAAGCCACGGCACCCTGAGCATGCATTTTTTGAGTTCACCTTCCGTCGTTTCTTTGATGAGTCAGGGAACATGGAATATCGTCCAGTAGATCAAGGTCCTGTGTTTGATGTAAATTCTGAGGAAGATGGCGGCAAGGAGCCAGTTTACGTATAATATGAACCAATCACAGAGTGACTTTAAGAATTTTGTTTTACATCCAAAATATTCAATGTCTTTCTTAAAACAATAAACTAGAAAGGAAGTTGCAGTTTAATTTAAGTATTTCTTTGCATGCATTTGTTAATTTCAGAGTCTATAGCTTCATGTTTTCAAAAGTTAAGAAGTAAAAATTAAGGGGAATTTTTCAAAAGGTTTAATTTTTATGGTCTTGTTGCAAATTTTTTGCCAAAATTAAAGGCATAAATTAATGTTTCTAGTGTAGTTTGTCATGTTACATTCTCTAGTATACATGTACACTACAGTTATGGCAACAAAGCAGTATCTGGGTTCTGGTAAATAGTTCTATTTTT
>JANRMR010179113.1:0-11911 GCA_025434825.1 Bergia sp. 'catenularis' | reverse complement strand
AATTTTCAATTGCGTTTACTTGTTTATTCAAATAGTAACTTAAACAGCTAATAATAATAATAATAATAATAATGATAATAATAATAATAATGATAATAATAATAATAATAATAACAATAATAATAATAATAATAATAACTTTGTTGAACACAGGATCCAAAACGTTACCATTTAGTTACATTAATTGGAGCTGTGTGAAAAAAATTTCGAACGATTCACGAATTTGCGTATAGAAAATGAGAAATACGTAAAACCCAAGGGCCAAAATGGCAAGTGCTAATCCAGGGTTAAAATGGTAATATTTCTTATAAACTGAATCAGGTTGCTATTTCGTGTTTAGATAAGGGAGTTTCAAGAATTTACAAGGACCGGATTAAGTACTCATTGTTGAAAAAATGAACTTCACCGGTCCTAGAGTACAACAGATCAGTTGCACTGATGATAGCTCTCTGTTTCACTTAACAGATGTTAGATTTTGTGAACAGGATTCTTGCACATGCGTGGAAGGCTACGAGAAGCATCGCGACTACTGTTTTCCCATCAACAACTGCGAAACCAATAACGGTGATTGTAAAGGTAACGCGGAGTGTGTCTACACTGGCCCTGGTACTAGCAAATGTGTGTGTACTCCTGGGTTTCAGCTCGCAACAGATGGACTGACTTGCAATGCTTGCCCGGATAAGAACTGCTACAAACAATGTCAGTTTGTTGATGATAATGAACTGAAGAGCATCACGAGTGAATTGAGTCACGTTGAGCTTCGCTTTATGATCTTGAAAACCTCTGATTTGGCCCAATATATTGGTTCTACTACCACAGAACTTATTGTTTATGCTCACCAAATGACCATCACTGGGACACTAACACTACGTTCATCTCTAACACGGGTTGCCCTCTTTGCCAGAGAGGTATTATTAGAAAACGGAGGAAGAATCGAGCTGGCCACTAACAGACGAGAAAGGACAGCCACTTTAGAAGTTGCAAATGATAACCTTTTGTGCAAAAATCAGTATCGAGCTGTCGATACAGAGTACCCGCGACCCCTAACTGGAACAGTTTTAAACATTTACACAGGAAAATCTTCGACTCCTTTCACTTGCTCCGGTAATTACAACTCAAAGGATGTCGCTATTCTAGCTGCCATCAAGTCCAAGCAAAACGTAAAAAACTTCATTGACGTTGGCCTATTTTCAATTGTTTTAGATTGTGCTAAGGTTGCAGCACAAGGAACTGTGATTGCTACAGACAATCATTTGTTGAGAGGAAGTCTTCCTGTCTGGTTGACTCAGCAGGTATTGGACGAAGTACGCGAGGTTAAAGAAGAGGGTACTATTCTCTCCGAGTCTATAGAAAGTCTGAGATTAAAAGCAAAGAATTTAATGGAGGACTTCACTCTACGTGCCAGAGATATTTATAAAGTGCCTTACTTGTCCTTGAAAGCACACGAGAAAGTTCTAGCCCTTTTAAAAGATGATGCAAAAATGGCAATAGAAAAATACACAAGATTCGAGAGAATATCCCAAGATTTCCACGCGGGGATTGAAGGTATTGCTGCTATGACACATCTTATGTCAGTTATTGTGAAGAAAAACGATCTAGACGTGGAAGCGCTTCAGAAAGAACTGACTGCTGCAATTTCAGACCAAAATGCGATGCAAAAAAAGTTTAAGAAAGCACAAAAGTCATTAGATAAAGCAAAAAAGACTTTCGAAGCAGGAGTGCGACAGTACAAAAACAAAATGATAGCGAATGCTGTCTTTTCAGTCCTTGGGGGGGTCACTTCAGCTTTTGCTGGAGGTTCAGGCGCCTTCTTAGGGTTTACAATTGAACTAAGTTCTCTAGCAAGTGACATAAGTAAACTGACGAAAACTTTGTACAAGATCAGCATTATAATGGATTCGCTTTCCAAGATTGCCGAGGCTGCAAACACTTTCAAGGACCTTCATTATGATGTTATCCCCTACGCCGAAGCGGGAGCCTCGGATTACTATTCAAAAAGTCAACCCGAGTTAAACGACCAGAGTCTCGCCGTAATGATTAAAGAATGGGACGTGTTCGAGAGGGAAGCAAACGCGTTTCTTGGTGCTGGGACTGCAGCCAATGACATAGATGGCACACCGGATTATTTAGCAGCACTAACAACAACTGCAGTGTGGGGAAGAGGATATCATGAGAAGTCCATAACCGTTCAAGATCTCACAGCAACCTTAACAAAGCTGAAAATTTTACAGGAAGAGCAAAAGGCAGCTCAGGAAAAAATACGGGTGTCCCTAGATACTGCAGTTGAACAACGAGCCGTGAATGGGGAACTTTTGATAGAAATGGCAATGCAAAAACAACGACTTCGTAACATTATGGTTGACAAACTCATGTCGTTCTGCGACTCCTATTTTTACAACTGGTTATCGGAATGCCCTGTGACACCAACGATGTCCGATAATCTATACGCTTTACACGACAAAATAAATCAGGGCCTCACTGCAGTTATCAATGCTGTTGAGAATTTTGCACCGTTCATTCCACAAGAATTTCAAGCAACTGTAACAATTGAAGACAAGGGAGAGTGTAGTGCCCTTCGACGCTCCAGTGTTGAAGAGGTTGATCCAGCGGTAAACACACTGAAATGCCCTATTTCAGAGCTCAAGGGTAGAAAAAGCTTCCATTTTCAACTAGATGAGAATGACCCTAACATTTTTCTGGGACATGAGCGAGTCCATGTAGATGAGATCGAGATATATTACAAGGGTGCTACCATCAACAGCGGTAAGAGTATCACATCGTGGATTTCCTTCACAGGAATTATGGCCGACGTATTCAGAGGACGAAAATACGAATTCCTTTCCCCTCCTCGAGTGACTGAGTTTTCCTACAAGAATAATCCAGGTGACAGTTATGAGGTGATTCAAGCGGGAAAAGTGAGCAACAAGTTCCAAGAATACTACGACGGTGTGGCTGCCCTGACAACTTGGAGTGTAAGCATCCCTGAATCATACAATGACCAGAGTCTGAATCTGGCAGGAGTAACTGAAGTGACGGTAGAGCTTAAGGGGACACGTGTTCCTGTACAAGAAGTCAAATCACAGGAGGCTGAAGAATCCGTCGAGGCACAAGGGGGAGAACAACCAATCGAAGCACAGAAGGGCGAAGAACCAAATCCAGGGGCTGACGACGAGAGAAGTCGAAAGAAAAAAAAGCATGACAAAAATAAAGATAAGATCGGAAAGAAAAGTCGGGACCCACCAAAACGTGAAGGAAGCGGAGACAGCCAAGATGTGAAGTTACCGTAATTATAACAGAACTGCACGAAGCAACAATCGTATAAGAGAAAAGTAAGATAAAAATTGAATTCGATGTAACCAAATTCTTGTAAGGCAAAAAGTGTTAAAATACATTCTGCATTGCAAAATGGCAAAATGCTGTCAATTTCTGCCGTGCAAAGCGCTTGGGTGAAATTGTGCAGATTAGAGAGTCCTATAATACAAATAAATAGCCTTTCGTGCACAAAAAAATCTTTGATGTGATTTGTAACGCAATTAACTTTAAAATATAGAAAGAAAACTTTAGAACTTTACAGCCCATTCTACACCAAATTGAGAGAATTAAAAAAGTAGGAAGCAATATTTTTAAAATCAGTGCTCCAATTATTACTAATTGCAAGATGACGCTGTAATATATATTCCATTCTTAGCACACTTCATATGGTTGTCAAACTGCCTTTGCAGTGAACAAAATCAGAAAAAAAATTGGAGCTCTCTTTCTGTCATGGTAAACACGCCTTTGAGCTTTCAAAGCCCACGTTATTTATCTTTATCTGTACATGAAAAACGATGACGTCACGCCAAACGCTGTTCAGGAGTGAAAAGTGCTACGTACCTCAAACGTCAGTAGATATGTATATAGGTAGAAACAAAATGTACTCCCACAATTACAGGAACAAACTTTTCGCGGATAAGCTACAAAAACAACGAAGCTTCTATACCTGACGAGGGTGCTAAAAACGACAAAATGGTTGGCGCTTCTTTGCGGAATTAAAATTCTTTGCAAAACAAGTTTTATAGTGACTTCTTTTATAAAACTGACATGAAAAATACGCAGACAATTGTAAGAAAACAGAAAAATCCGTTGACTAGTACACCTGCTAACCTAAACTCGCAAGTTTTCAGATTATCTGACGGCCAGTAGCCACGCTGACAATCCTCACACCGTGAGTTATTCTTCACTATCTGATTATAGTTACACTGCGAACACGACCAGCAGCACTTGCAACCCGCCCTAGGTACCCGGATATAGCCTTCAGGGCACGTGATCTCACAAGAGGATTCTGGGACGAACTGGGAACCATTTCGCCACTTGATGCCTTTGGAATTAACAAACCATCCTCTTTCCCAAGTGCCAACAATTTTCAAATCGCCTCCTTTTCCATTCTTGTAAAAGTTTAATAAAGTAAATGTATTTTCTTTCAAATCCTTTCGCTCGGGAAATCTTTCCGTTCTCAATCGATAAAAGGACGTTTGTAAACGTTCAAGTTCCTCAAGCGTTCGCCAAGTCTCCATGTTTTCAACAGAAAAATTGCATCCCAGAAAAGACTTACTTACACAAGATCTTTTAACGACGTTATCCAACACCTTCGCAAACAAAGCAACGCTGTTGATCACGGCTTGTATTTCAGCAGCCCAAGCCGGCTTTTGCAGAGGGTCCCCAAACCCTTTGGGCAGCCATCTGCACGGCGCATTTTGCGTGTGTTCATCTTTTAAATAGGAACATTTCAGAGAAACATCCGTGTTATCCACTGAAAAGGTTTCCGACTTTGAGGGGTTTCGGCGAAAGAAACTGTCCATTTCTTCTAAAAACGGAAAAACAGGTTCAATAATAAGGGCGCCATCGGTGATATCTTCGATTCCTCGAGGTGTGGTCTCTCCACCAGCGAGTTCCGAAGACATAAGCCAGTCTCCGGCGATTAACCAAGTGAAGGGGTTTGTGAAACCTTCGAGTTTTGACTTTAGAGCTGAAAGCGAGTAAAAACAGTGTTAATGTCTCAGCAGAGTAAAAACATGATGATAGGAAGTTAACTTTAAATTTCAGGGTTTTTTTCTGGGGGTGGGGAGGGGTGGGGTGATCAGCGATAACACATTTCAAACACTCTTGCAAGAAAATATTGAGATTTTCACTGGTATTTTTTTCAGAGTGCTGGGAGTGTATATCACTTCTGTTTAATGGGGCAGAATCGCAGTTTTTCATGATATAAAATTACTGTTTAGAACTGAATAACTGAACCGTGGAGATTCAGGGCTGAAAGCGAGTAGAAACAGTGGTCATATCTAAGTACAGTAAAAAAGACAAATGAATAGAATTTAAAACTCGAGTTCTTCTTTTTTTCCTTTTTTTTGGGGGGGGGGGGGAGAGGGTGGGGTGCTGTTGTCAGCTAGAGTGCAAAGTACATGCCTGCGCGTGGATGAAACGTAAATGTATTCAGAGGAATACAATCCAATCACTATTTACACGAAAAGAGACCACCATGGATTTATTTTCGGAATGCCTGCACGAGAGTGCAGAATATGACTGTTGTTCAAAGGGGGAGAATCGAAGTTTTCATGACATAAAACTGCTGTTTAAAAACACTTAATTTTCCAAAAAATATTTACTTTCAATTTTTGTTAAACGGCCTTATTGTAACAACTTGAACATTTTATCTTCTGCTACAATTAAAGAGCGTGAGCGATACATAAATTTTACATGAAATTCAAAACAGCGTACAATTCTTTTAATAATTTAAAGTGTAAGCAATGGGGTGATATATATATCGATATACTAATGATATATATGATTTGAAAAGATGGCACTGAGTTTTTCTTCATGTAATAACTGGTGTTTGCAGGTGGATGTGTCAGTGAATGTCAAAACATGGGATTTTCATCGAATTAAAATACCTGTTTGTTGCAAATTTCCTCTCAACAGTTAATTCGTAATTAGTTTACACAGTGACCAGAAAACGTTGCTGTAAAAGAAATTTAAAAAGCTGGCATTGCAAAACGGCTCTTTTGTAAACTTTTAATTAGCCATTATAAAAAAGGGATAAAACGAAAAAAAACATCTGAGACGAGTATTTTCAAAAATATTAGTGAATGTAAGGTCTGCCTTAGACGCCGTCGAACTTATGAGGCAAACTTAATTGAAACTATTAAAGTCGAAATAAAATATTTGCGTCAAACAAATTTTGCAAGTCAGGGCCCAGTTGTTCGAAAGGTAGTTAACTTTAACCCTGAGTTAGGCCAAAATTCAAAGAGCAATTTCTTCATCAAGGAATATGTTTCCAGTTTTTATAAAACACTGCTCAGACTTTCCTTGGAAACCTAATTGCTAGACCCAAAATGTCAGCTTATATCAGTCTGTTAGGTAGTTCACACAAACATTGATTAAATATTTAACCCTGGGTTAGACCAAAATTCAAAAAGAAATTTCTTCACCAAGGAATGCGTTTCCAGTTCTAATAAAACACTGTTCAGACTTTCCTTGGAAAACCCAATTGCTATACCCAAAATGTCAGCTTATATCAGTCTGTAAGGTAGTACACACAAACATTGATTAAATATTTAACCCTGGGTTAGACCAAAATTCAAAAAGAAATTTCTTCACCGAAGAATATATTTCCAGTTTTTACAAAACGCTGTTCAGAATCTCCTTGGAAACTTAATTGCTAAACCCCAAATGGCAGCTCAAATCAGTCTGCAAGGTAGTAAACACAAACATGGATAAAATATTTAACCCTGGGTTAGTGCTGATCGGCTTTCGAACAACTGGGCCCTGATGAAATTATTTTGCTCGGAAGGATGCACCCCTGCACAAGAAATTTACCCTTTCAGAGTTTTAACATTCTTTTTTGACATGGTTTTAGAGTCTAGTACAAATGAAGGATTCGATTAAATTCGACTGAAACACACTTCCTTTTTGTATTTCATAAACGCTTTTTATAAGGACTCTGAGGCTGACAAACGGACAGAATTTAGGAACAAGTTGCGAAAACACGTCAGACTGAGACCAGAGAAAGGAACGCTTATATCTAGAAATTTTGAAGATGGAACCGAGAACCGCTACCAGAATATCAATGCAATTTAACATTTCGGACTTTGGTAAAAAGGCAATTGAATAGGAGAAATGTTATTCGCGGTTTAACTGCAAGTTAAGCAGCTTCAAATCTTTTTTTTCCTGAAAAAAATTTTCAGGCCTTAAACAGGCTTCGAACCCATGACCTCTGCGATACCAAGGAAGATGCTCCAACCACTGAGCTATGAAGCCATTGTAGTAGGCAGGTCGATTGTGAGTTCTAGTAAACTGGTGCTGATGTTGAATTTGTGAATAAGCGTATATGGAATAAATGAATGAATTGCGGCGAGGAATGGATATGAGAAAAAATTTCGAAGATCATTTCTTGTATCCATTCCTCACTGCAGTTCATATATACATACATATATTTCAAATACCTTCATTCAAACAGGATTCTGGTATACACAGCCGTTAGTTTCTTTTCGGTATAACCAGCTCAATTTTTACATACACTTGAGCAAAACATTTGAGCAAAACATCTTTGACCGTATACAAACAATAAATCAAGTAACCACTAAATAAAAGAACACCGAGGCTGAGACCCTGCAAAAATATAAAAAACGTTCATTCTCATCCCAAAAATAGACGTTCTTGTAAACTAACAGTAGCACGCGCACGTGTGGAATTATTTTCAAACTTAACATAGTGACTAAAATCATTATTGACAACTCTATCTGATACAAAAAGGTTCTTTGTCAGATGAAATGAACTGCAAGACAGAACAAGTTACAACAAACATATACCTGTAACTCTGAAATGGTGATCAGCTCAAACTTTTAATTTATTTACCGCAATGTATTCTTATGATTTCTTTATATATCCCTGGGCAGGGACGTTAAGCTGTTCGTCTAGTCTCTCCCCGTTAAAAGAACTCAAAAACTTCTCAGAAAGAGATGTTTGAGCCTGATGTTATGATCCATAACCTATATCAAGCCTTCTTCCAACTGGCTGTAGGCTGTGCTCCGAGGTCAGGCCAACTATGAACCGTACAGCGTCTTCTAGAGGCACCATCAGATGGTTTATTTTTAGCTTTTAATAACAAACGACTGTTTTGGTGAAACCGTTTCGGAAAATCTAAGCTCACTGAGACGCTGTATTGCTACTTTTTACATTTGGTTCTTGAAAGCTTTTGAAGGAAAGCCCTGCGTTACATTATCAGTGACAAATAATTAGTGGACTCACCTGTAAAGAGATGGAGCGTTTGCTCACGACTTGTAAACAACAAAACCACCGACGACGCGGGTTCACTTAACAAGTGACTCACAGTACTGTTAATCCCATGGTTGTCAAGGTCACTTGCCAACGACAAACAGATCTTCGAATCATCCGCTAATATCTCAAATATCTTGAAACCACCGTGCAATCTGTTGGAATAGACCACAGACACCGAACTCCACCTTTTGAAATTCTTGATTAAATCGACAAGCGCAAGAGCTCTGTAAAAATGAAATGAAACTGATCCAAAACTAACAGCTTCTTTCGACGAGTCTGCTAGTAATAATTGTTCTCCAAAACTAATATGGGGCACATTAAACATTTCCAGAAGGGTTAGAACCTCCTTATTCGGAGAATCTGAGATTACACCAATTATTGGTTTAATTTTTTCTCGGCTATTCGTGGAATTCATAGTTCGCAGTTTCGTTCCTCGCACGAAGTCAAGTGCTTGGTGCGGGGCAGTCTTTTTCTCAGAGCAGGTGTCTCGGACTTCTATCCCCAATGAGATGTTTGTCAGTATGTCCGACTTCCTGTTGATTTCTGCAACGGCGTAATGGAGTGAGTCTACCCAGACTAGTGAAGCCTCCTTTGTATGATGGCAAGGGCGTCCATCTTTGTTACCACGAATTGGTAACAGAGCTCCAATAACAACATCTCCATCGATGTAAGAGAAAGTCTCTAGAGGTAATTTTCCACTATATGATGAACCTACAAAGATTCCTTTAGCTGGAGTTCTGTACGAACCTACAACTACATGCAGAACCACCGAAACCAACGACTGCAAAAGTGTCGCCGAAAAACTCGTTCTTGCGGGGACGTTGAAAGCCAACATTACAGAAATCTCAAAAAAATGGAACTTACTCCAAAAATTGGAGGAAAAGGATACCTTAACAAGCTATAAGCTTTCTTAGTCAATGGCCAGTGACTTAACTGGTGTTCAAGTACCTGTTTTCATTGACAGATGCGGTTTAGATGCGGTCTCGTGGCAGCATAATTAATGTCAGGGCTCAACAGAACCAATCGTCAGGCGAAATGCCGATCGCCATTAATGCCTCGATAATCACCAAGACAACCGCAGTTGAAAATGTTAATAAATCGTAAACTAATAAAGGCTTCATTGCTCGTGCCCTAGCGAATAAAACTTTAATCAGTAACAAAATCATATTCGGCTATCTTCTGTGAAGAAAACTTGGATATCACAATTTTAACTGTGGTTTCTTATCTAAAGGTTTAAAAAGTTTACCAAACGTGTTGTGGCAATTCATGCCTGATCAAATATACCCAATTTATCTAACTAGCTACCGGACAAACTTTTCAGGTAGCAACATACGTAGATCTGGAGTTGGCCATCTGAGAACTAAATATATTTTTCATTGGTGTGAAAAATTATGGCCAGCAGTGACTCTCGCAAAATTTAAGACATTTAAAAGTCTTTAAATTTATTTAAACCAAATTAGACGTTTTAAGCCTTAGCTGCTTTTTTTTTTAACCATGGAGAATTATAAACATTTAAAAATCGATATTTAATGATACTCCACAGAGGAGCATTTGTTGGACAACTGCTAAAAATTATGATTATAACGCGACTGCGAAAATGTGTTTCCAAGCCTGTTGAAGAATGAGATCCTAACCAAAAGCCACTTAGTTCATCTGGCGCGCTTGTGGTTTCTTTTAAAGGTGCAGGTTGTGATCTTTTGTCTGGTTGGCAGAGAACCAATGGACCTTTCAAAAATATGCGTCAGTGTTCACGGTTTTCATGGTAGCATTTTAAAAGTTCGGACTATTTATCAGAATGACATATTAGGTCGATAGTGAGAGATCACTCTTTGATTCTGTTGATACTGAACAGAACTCTATTTAATGTGATGTGAGTGCGTGAAATTTTATTTCCAAGGGCAATATGCTTGCGTTTTCGTCCTAGTGTCGGTAATGCGAACAAACTCTAGTGCTAGTTGTACCCTTTCTTTGAATTACATTATTTTCCGCGTTCTGGTCACTAACCAAGTGATACAGTCTGTGCACCCTTAGGGGCAACAGTTCAATTTTGTGTGAGCTACTTATTTTGAGGAAGAATCTTCAAGTGTCAGTGGTGTGATCTGGTCTGCGCACTGTTTGTGGCAGCGGTCCAAGTTTATAAGCATCAACTGCTTTGACGAAGGATCCGCAGAGTTTGGTGAGGTCCTGGAGTGTCAATTCTAATCACGCGATCTACCATGCGCACGCACTCTCATTGGCAGCAGTTCGAATTTGTGTGAACCAGCTATATTGAGGAAGGATCTTTAAGTGTCAGTTTTAACCACGTAATCTGGCCTACGCACTCTCAGTGGCAGCAGTTCAAGCTTGTAAGAATCAGCTATATTGACGAAGGATCCGCAGAGTGTGTTAAAGTCCTCTAGTGTCAGTTCGTGAGCACGCAGTGACGGGTCCACACCGGACTCATCGAGAAGAACATCCACCAGTTCTTCTCGTTCAGGAAACAGTAACCTGAGAAAGGTAGACAGGATTATTACCACCAATTCCATTATTACGTAAGCTTCCTCCGCAGGCAACTCTGGGCAACCGAAATGAGGCAAAAGCAACGAAAATGAGGAAAGTACAACGGAAATGAGGAAAGAGCAACGGAAATGAGGAAAGTGCAACAAAAATGAGGAAAGTACAACGGAAATGAGGAAAGTGCAACGGAAATGAGGAAAGTTCAACGGAAATTAGCAAAGTGCAACGGAAGTGAGGAACGTGCAACGGAAATGAGGAAAGAGCGACCGAAATGACAGAGGATGCTCAATAAAGGTTAAGGATAGTGAGCACTCCACTTCCACAACATAGTCCTTGACCGCTGTCTTTTTAAGTTGTTTTAGATTTTGCACTTGTCTTTCTATAGCTCACATTTACACACATTTTAACACCTACAACGGTCTGCAGGGATGGGCACGACCCCTGTACAATCTATGTTTCGATTTGGATTATATTTAAAAGGAGCAGTAAGAGATCTAGAGACAAAAGAAAGAAAGGAAGGGATATGATAGAGCTGTTTTTGTTGCTTTGACTTTCGTTTTGGGCGGACGTCAATAAAATCTTATAAACAAAGCCCCACTTTGCAGCAGTTAAGGTGGAAATTTCCCTTTCGAATGGAAGATAACATTTGCAAATAACAGTCGATGTCATATCGAACAACTGTACAACGCCATATTTATGAAGAAGACAAAGTCGCGATCGCGGAAACACAACTAATACTACCTAACCTTAATCCAATACCTGAAAGAAGAAACTAAAAAGGGGAAAAATGAAAATACAAAGCTAATACTACTAGCTACTACTAGGATTATTTTTTGTGGGTTTTTAGAATTAGTTAAACTGACAAAAATTAGTACCTGAGATACATGTATATATTTAATATCTTACTTCAGTGGAGTTCGGACAACCTTTCTCCTCATGCCAAAAACTGCCTTTACAACTTGTTCCACCACGGTGTAGGGGGCGGTGATCTTTGGTTTCACCAGGGGAACGAGCTCAACGAGCATTGCATCCACCTGCAACCACACAACGATCACTTAGGGAAGGTACGTTTATAATGAGGGGGCTGGAGACTCGTGGGGGG
>JANRMR010179102.1:0-11912 GCA_025434825.1 Bergia sp. 'catenularis' | reverse complement strand
TTAAAAAGACCGCGTGTGGCTTGCAGTTGTCGGGTGCCTTCGTCATCAAGCTGCACCTGCACATCATAGCTATAATGGCCTCCCCTCCCCCACGGGCTGAAACGGCCCGCCTGAAAGTCCTAATTCCATTAACAAAATGTGAATTTATGAAAAAAAGTAACGGAGAAAAACAGCGTTTTTTTAAATTTCTTTTTACCATGCCATATTCCCCTTTTTTCACCACGAAAACGCACGAAATCCAGTCCAAGACAACCCGAGTTTTTTTCAAATTTCCACCTTCACTGCTCACTCGCACCTTTAAAGAAAATCTTGGCTAGGAGCCTGAATTATATAACCAAGGATTAACCAAAAGTTCAGACGTTCAGTAGACCACCGGTAATTGACATTAATCCTGAGGATCGGCTCTTGCGTGCTAGGAACGCCTGACTCAATTGATCATATAGCACCATCCCAGAACACCGCGCGCACAAAAATTATCTCAAACTGGCCGCCATTTTAAATTTCAGTCTTTGGTTTTAAAACAGTTCTAGCTACTATCAAAGCTTATTATCTTTGAATACATTTATCAGCTAAAGTTGTGAATGGGCTAAAAAGCAATTTCTTTGTTGAATGTAATTTACCAGAACTTATCTGTTTCATAGTTTATTTTAAAACAACGATCGTTACTGCTCTTTCTGGGACGGTGCTTTTTGGACAGACCCGAATGCGCGCGCTGATTGGCCTACTCAAAGCACGTGATGAATGTCCGATCACTTGGATCGAAAAACGAGCAATTTTAGGCTTTTAAAGGTTGCAATCTAAAACGGAAAATTAGTGATTTGGGAATCGATGATCCATCAACGTAACCATTATCACTATCGTCATCATTATTGCTACTTAATTATCATTTCATGATAAAAATCGATATCAACCTAGCTTCTCCGAGCAACTACCCACCCACCCCTCCCTTAGGTTGGGGTTAGAGTCAAGGTTGGTGTTAGGTTTAGGTTTAGGGGAGGGGTGGGTGGGTCAATCCCGGTTTCTGATCAACTAGCCACTACCCCTCCCCGGCTTAGGTTAGGGTTAGAGTCAAGGTTGGGTTTAGGCTTAGCTTTACGTTTAGGAGAGGGGTGGATGGGTCAAACCCGGTTTTTGATCAACTACCCACCTACCCCTCTCTTAGGTTAGGGTTGGAGTCAAAGTTGGGGTTAGGTTTAGGTTTAGGGGAGGGGTGGGTGGGTCAATCCCAGTTTCTGATCAATTACCCACCTACCTCCCCTCCCCTTAAGGTTAGAGTCAAGGTTGGGGTTAAGTTTAGCTTTATTTCAGGAGAGGAGTAGGTGGGTCAATCCTGATTTCTGGGCAACTAGTCAAGATTGGAGTTAGAATTTTAAACTTAAAAGTTTAATGGGCGGTATCTTAATATCTTGGTTCTGTTCTTTTGTCTTAACAAGAAAAACAATGATTACTGTAATTTCTGTTTCTAGACAATTTTAAATAATTGCATTAGGAGCACTACACCCAATTTAGGAGATGCGTGAGAGCTGAACTCACCAAGCACGTAAATTGTGCTCGCTGCCGACCATGGCATCTCAAAATGCGGGATTTGTGCTCCAGCCACCGAGCCTTGCACCCGACAAACAACAAGGCTCAACCTAGTCCTAGTCCTACTTCTACTCCTAGAGTCCTAATGACCTTTTAGCCTTAATCAAGTCCTAGTGACATTTTGTAACTTATAATGGTCCTAGTGACCTTTTAGTCTAATCAAGTCCTAGTGACCTGATATCATTAGCAGTGGCCCGAAATACCACGAAAAAACTATATGCCATTTCGACCTATTTGAAAGTGAAAAGCAACTTCAATTTTTTTAAACACCAAATATTTTTTTTTCAAAAACTTAAAAAGGAAATCAATTAAATGGAATATTTGAAAAGCAGGGTCCAAAAACACCCTCAAAAAAGTTATTCTCTAAACTACTGAAAAAGGTTAAATCCTCCAGTTGCTCGCGAAGGTGCTAAGAACCACAGTTCGCTCGAAAATGCATAACTCCATTAATCGCTTGAAAATGGAAAACTTAGTTGCTTTCTCGAGTTTGCCACCGACCACTAACCACAAGAAACTGAACTGATAAACTAAACTGAAATTAATAATTTTTTGCTAGTTGTACAACAGTGCAAAACTCCGCTAGTGGTTAGAAAATGAATGATTTTGTTAGTCGTTCGAAAAACCTGAACTCTGCTCTGCTAGTTGCTCGAAAATGTCAAGCTCCGCTACTCGCATAAAAGTGTCAGAATCCAATGGTCGCACGAAAATGCCAAACTCCGCTTGTCGCTCCTTGGCTGTGTCTCTTTGCAACTACACAAAAGAATATACAAATTTGTTAGAATATCAGAGTCAACACGAAAGCATATTTTATCTCATTCAACCCAGATTAAATAGGATCATCGGTATCCTTTATTGTCACTTCTCCTCGGATCTCTTTAAAAGATCTCTGTACAAAATAAAAAAAAAGAAACGGTTAGTTTCCCAACATCAAATTACTGAAAACTGTTCAAACACAATCACTTACCTTCAGTTACTCAGTTCAGAGCCGCCCAAAAGAAAATATAGAATAATCACCGGGCCAGCTCTGGACCATCTATTTCCTACCTTATGGGTGCCATCTTTAACTTGATCTCCGGTTCATCTCAGAAGTGTATATTCGTCGTCTATAATAACCTACTTGAACTATTCATTCCAAAACTGCAAAATATAAAGGTAAAGCTGGTATTTTCTGTAGCATCAGTTCTGTACTATCTCAGTATTTCCTACCTTGTTTATGCCTTCCTCATCTCGATCTCCGGATCATCTCTGGAGTGCAGTTTCGTCGCTAGAAAAAGGCAAACTCTACCGTCGCCCGAAAATGCCAAAATTCGTTGAAACCTTCGCTAGTCGTGCGAAAATGCGATGAACACGTAAAAGTTCGAAACTTCGCTAGTCACTGGAAAATGACCATTTCAGCTAATTTCTCTAAAAGGCCAAACTTCACTGGTTGCCGTAAAGTGGAAAAATCCGCTAATCATTTGAAGAAAATGAAAACATCTCTTGTCGCTCTAAAGTACCGACTACGCTAGACATGTAAAAATGCCAAACTCGGCTTCACGTTCATCCGTACCAAACTTCCGCTTGTCGCCAAAAAATGCAAAACTCCGCTTCTCGTGCAAAAGTGTCTCGTGCAAAAGTGTCAGGTTCCACTGGACGCTCGAAAATGCCCAACTTTGCTCGTCGCTCAAAAGGGCTAAATATCACTGGAAGCTCGAAAGTGCCAAAAACACTTGTCGCTTGAAAAATCAAAACTTTGCCGCCAATAGCTTAAAAGTGCAAAACTTCGCTTCTTCCTTAAAAATACCAGAATACAGTAGTCGCCCGAAAACGTCAAACCCCGCTGGTCGCTCCTCGGCAGTGTTTCTTTGCAACTATTGGACAGCCCTCTGTTCAAAGGAATAAACAGCAATGTCACAAAATAGAAAAAAGCTGAAAAGCAATTTTTTTTTGTCTTATTCGCATCGCCGTTTATTGCCATTTCTCCTTTGATCTCTTTAAAGTTCTCTGTACAAAAATAAAAAATAAACCGTTAGTTTTCCAACGTCAAATTATTGAAAACTGTTCAAACGCAATCACTTACCTTCAGTTACTCAGTTCAGAGCCGCTCAAAAGAAAATATAGAATAATCTCTGAGTCAGCTCTGGACTGTCTATTTCCTACCTTGTGGGTGCCATCCTTAACTTGATCTCCGGTTCATCTCAGAAGTGTATATTCGTCGTCTATAATAACCTACTTGAACTATTCATTCCAAAACTGCAAAATATAAAGATAAAGCTGTTATTTTCTGTAGCGTCAGTTCTGTATCTCAGTATTTCCTACCTTGTTTATGCCTTCCTCATCTCGATCTGTGGATCATCTCTGGAGTGCAGTTTCGTCGCTTGAAAAAGACAAAATTCACCGTCGCCCGAAAATACCAAAACTTTGTTGGTCGCGCAGCAATGCCAAAGTCCGCTAGTCGTGCAAAAAATGTGAAAATCCGTTGCGAACACTCAAAGGTTCGAAATTCCGCTAGTCACTGGAAAATAACCGTTTCAGCTAATTTCTCTAAAATGCCAAACTTCGCTTGTCGCCGGAAAATGAAAAAATCCGTCAGTCATAACACCGCTTGTTGCTCTAAAGCACCAACTACGCTAGACATGTAAATTAAAACTACCAAACTCGGCTTGACGTTCATGAGTACCAAACTTCGCTAGTCGCTCAAAAATGCCAAACTCCGCTTATCGTGCAAAAATGGCAAGTTTCACTGGACGCTCGAAAATGCTCAAATCTGCTCGTCGCTCAAAATGGTCAAAATATCGCTGGAAGCCCGAAAATGCCAAACAACACTTGTCGCTCGAAAAATCAAACCTTTGCCGCTAATAGCTCCAAAGTACAAAACTTCGCTACTCCCTAAAAAATGCCAGATTACGGTAATCGCCCTAAAACGCGAAACTCCGCTGGTCGCTTCTCGGCAGTGTTTCTTTGTCAGTAATGGACAGCCCACTGTTCAAACGAATAAACAGCTGGAATTGTTAGAATATCAACGCCACAAAATTGATAAAAGCTCGAAAGCAACATTTATCTTATTCAATCCTGATTAAATAGGATCGCCTTTCATTTCAATTTCTCCTTGGATCTCTTTAAAAGGTCTCTGTACAAAAATATATAAAAAAGAAAACCGTTACTTTTCCAACGACAAATTACTGAAAACTGTTCAAACGCAATCACTTACCTTCAGTTACTCAGTTCAGAGCCGCCCAAAAGAAAATAGCGAATAATCTCCGGGTCAGCTCTGGACCATCTATTTCTTACCTTGTGGGTGCCATCCTTAACTTGATCTACGGTTCATCTCAGAAGTGTAGTTTCATCGTCTATAACAACCAACTAAAACTATTCAGTCCAAACTGCAAAATGAAACAATAAAGCTGTTATTTTCTGTAGCGTCAGTTCTATACTATCTATTTCCTACCTTGTGGATGCCATCCTCATCTCAATCTCCGGTTCATCTCTGGAGTGCAGTTTCGTCGCCTGAAAAAGACAAACTTCGCCGTCGCCCGAAAATGCGAAACTTCGTTGGTCGCGCAAAAGAGCCAAACTCTGCTAGTCGTACCAAAATGCCAAAATCCGATGAGCACTCAAAGGTTCGAAACTCCGCTAGTCACTGGAAAATGACCATTTCAGCTGATTAATTGCTCTAAAATGCCAAACTTCGCTAGTTGCAGGAAAGTGAAAAACTGCGCTATAATCATTTGAAAAAAGCAAAACTTCGCTTGTCGCTCTAAAGTACTAACTACGTTGGTCGTGCAAAAATGCAAAAGTCGGCTTGAGGTTCATGAGATCCAAACTCCGCTAGTCGACCCAAAATGCAAAACTTCGCTTATCTCTCAAAAGTGCCGAACTCCGCTTCTCAGTCGTGCAAAAGTGTCAAGTTCCACTGGACACTCAAAAATGTCCAACTCTGATCGTCTCTCAAAAGAGTTAAATATCATTCGAAGCTCGAAAGTGCTAAACAGCACTTCAGTGTGGCTCGAAAAATTAAAACTTTGCCGCTAATAGCTCGAAAGCACAAAACTTCGCTATTCCCTTAAAAATGCCAGAATATGGTAGTCGACCGAAAACGTCAAACTCCGCTGGTCGCTCCTCGGCAGTGTTTCTTTGCAACTATTGGACATCCTCTGTTCAAAGGAATAAACAGATTTGTTAGATTATCAACGTCACAAAATAGAAAAAAACTCAAAAGCAACTTTTACCTTATTCACATCACCGTTTAGTGTCATTTCTCAATAGATCTTTTTAAAAGATCTCTGTACAAAATAAAATAAAAAAACGCTAATTTTCCCACGTCAAATTACTGAAAACTGTTCAAACGCAATGACTTACCTTCAGTTACTCAGTTCAGAGCCACCCAAAAGAAAATAGCGAATAATCTCCGAGTCAGCTCTGGACCATCTATTTCCTACTTTGTGGGTGCCATCCTTAACTTGATCTCCGGTTCATCTCAGAAGTATGGTTAGTTCGTCCTCTATAATAACCTACTGAAACTATTCAATACAAAAGCTGCAAAATAAAAAGATAAAGCTATTATTATCTGGAGCCTCAGTTCTGTACTATCTATTTCCTACCTTGTGATTGCCATCCTCATCTCGATCATCCGGTTCATCTCTGGAGTACAGTTTCGTCGCTCGAAAAAGACAAACTCCACCGTCGCGCGAAAAGACCAAACTTCGTTGGTCGCACCGCAACTTCAAACTCCGCTAGTCGTGCAAAAAATGTGAAAATCCGTTGCGAACACTCAAAGTTTCGAAACTCCGCTAGTTACTGGAAAATGACCGTTTCAACTAATTGCTCTAAAATGCCAAACTTCGCTGGTCGTCGTAAAGTGAAAAAATCCGCTAGTCATTTGAAAAAACAAAACACCGCTTGTCGCTCTAAAGTACCACCTACGCTAGACATATAATAATGCCAAACTCGGCCGGTTTGACGGTCACGAGTACCAAACTTCGCTAGTCGCCAAAAATGCCAAACGTCCCGTATTTCTCATAAAATCCAAACTCCGCTTATCGTGTAAAAGTGTCAAGTTCCACTAGACGCTTGAAGTTAGCACGTGCGTACCAGTCGCCCGAAAAAGCCAAACTTCGCTTCCCGCTCGAAAGTGCCAGATGTGCTAGGCGTGCAAAAATGCCAAATTCGATCGGCTTGACGTTGGAAAGTTATAAAACTCTGCTGGGTGCCCCCAAAATGCCAACTTCGCTTGTCTCCCGAAAGTGCCAGACTCCGCTAGTCGTGCAAAAATGCCAAAGTCTGCTGGTCGCTCCAAAATGACATCTCTACTAGGTCGCTCCAAAATGACTTATTTTTTTTATGATCGCCGGGAAGTGCAAAAATCCGCCAGTCACTTGAAAAATGCCAAACTCCACTAGAAAAAGAGAAACTCCACCTGTCGCCCGAATAAGCCAAACTCCATTGTCGCTCGAAAGTGCCAGACTCCGCTTGTTCAGTGTGCAAAAATGCCAAATTCCGCTAGATACTTGAAGTTACCACGTGCGTACACTACTAACACTCGTCCCTCTAAAAATCAAAACTCCGCCGATAGTCGCTCGAAAGTAGCTCCGCTTATCGTGCAAAAGTGTCAAGTTCCATTGGACCCTCGAAAATGTCCAACTCTGATCGTCGCTCAAAAAGGTGAAATATCACTGGAAGCTCGAAAGTGCCAACAACACTTGTCGCTCGAAAGGTCAAAACTTTGCCGCTGATAGCTCGAAAGTACAAAACTTCCCTACTTAAAAATGCCAGAATATGGTAGTTGCCCGAAAACGCGAAACTCCGCTGGTCGTTCCTCGGCAATGTTTCTTTGTCACTAATGGACAGCCTTCTGTTCAAACGAATAAACAGAATTTTTAGAATATCAACGCCACAAAATTGATAAAAGCTCGAAAGCAACATTTATCTTATTCAATCCTGATTAAATGGGGTCACCCTTTACTGCAATTTCTCGTTAGATCTCTTTAAAATGTCTCCGTACAAAAATAAAAAAAAGGAAACCGTTAGTTTCCCCAACATCAAATTACTGAAAACTGCTCAAACGCAATCACTTACCTTCAGTTATTCGGTTCAGAGCCGCCCAAAAGAAAATATAGAATAATCTCCGAGTCAGCTCTGGACCATCTATTTCCTACTTTGTGGGTGCCATCCTTAACTTGATCTCCGGTTCATCTCAGAAGTGTAGTTTCGTCTTCTGTAATAACCAACTAAAATTATTCAATCCAAAACTGCAAAATGAAACAATAAAGCAGTTATTTTCTGTAGCGTCAGTTCTGTACTATCTATTTCCTACCTTGTGGATGTCCGTGATCCTCATCTCAATCTCCGGTTCATCTCTGGAGTGCAGTTTCATCGCTAGTAAAAAGACAAACTTCATTGTCGCCCGAAAATGCGAAACTTCTTGGTCGTGCAAAAGTGCCAAACTCTGCTAGTCGTGCCAAAATGTTAAAATCCGATGAGCAGTCAAAGGTTCGAAACACTGCTAGTCACTGGAAAATGACAATTTCAGCTGATTAATTGCTCTAAAATGCCAAACTTCGCTAGTTGCAGGAAAGTGAAAAACTGCGCCATAGTCATTTGAAAAAAGCAAAACTTCGTTTGTCGCTCTAAAGTACTAACTACGCTGGTCGTGCAAAAATGCGAAAGTCGGCTTGAGGTTCATGAGATCCAAACTCCGCTAGTCGACCCAAAATGCAAAACATCGCGTATTTCTCAAAAAAGCGAAGCTCCGCTTCTCGTTCAAAAGTGTCAAGTTCCACTGGACGCTCAAAAATGCCCAACTCTGATCGTCGCTCAAAAAGGTTAGATATCACTGGAAGCTCGAAATTTAAAATGCCAAACAAAACTTGTTTCTCGACAAATCAAAACTTTGCCGCTAATAGCTCGAAAGTGCAAAACTTCGCTACTCCCTTAAAAATGCCAGCATACGGTAGTCGTCCGAAAACATCAAACTCCGCTGGTCGTTCCTCGGCAATGTTTCTTTGTCACTAATGGACAGCCCACTGTTCAAACGAATAAACAGAATTGTTAAAATATCAACGTCACAAAATTGTAAAAAGCCCGGATCTTATCAAAAGTTCTCTGTACAAAAATAGAAAAGAAACAGTTAGTTTTCCAATGTCAAATTACTGCAAACTGTTCAAACTCAAAACTTACCTTCAGTTACTCAGTTCAGAGCCGCCCAAAAGAAAATATAAAATAATCTCCGGGCCAACTCTGGACTGTCTATTTCCTACCTTGTAGGTGCCATCCTTAACTTGATCTCCGGTTCAATCCAGAACTGTAGGTTTTGTCGTCAAAATAACGTACTTAAGCCATTCAGTGCAGAACTGCAAAAAAGAAAAGCTGATAATTTTCTGGAATGTTGTTTTTGGACTATATATTTCCTACTTTGTGATTGCACCCTCATCTCGATCTCCGGTTGATCTTTGGGTGCAGATTCGTAGCTTGTAAAATACAAAATGCACCAGTCGCCCGAAAAAGCCAAACTTCGCTTCTCGCTCGAAAGTGCCAGATGTGCTAGGCGTGCAAAAATGCCAAATTCGATCGGCTTGACGTTGGAAAGTTACAAACTCCGCTGGTTGCCCCCAAAATGCCAAAAACTTCGCTTGTCTCCCGAAAGTGCCAGACTCCGCTAGTCGTGCAAAAATGCCAAAGTCTGCTGGTCGCTCCAAAATGCCATTTTTTTTATGATTGTCGGAAAGCGCAAAAATCCGCCAGTCACTTGAAAATGCCAAACTCCACTCGAAAAAGAGAAACTCTATCTGTCGCCCGAATAAGCCAAACTTCGATTGTCGCTCGAAAGTGCTAGACTCTGCTCGTTGTACAAAAAATGTAAAATTCCGCTTAACTCTTGAAATTAGCACGTGCGCACCAGTCACCCGAAAAAACCAAACTTTGATTGTTGCTCGAAAGTGCCAGATGTACCAGTCGTGCAAAAATGCCAAACTCGATCGGCTTGACGTTGGAAAGTTACAAACTCCGCTGGTTGCCCCCAAAATGCCAAAACTTCGCTTGTCTCCCCAAAGTGCCAGGCTGTGCTAGTCGTGCAAAAATGCCAAAGTCTGCTGGTCGCTCAAAAAAGCCATCTCTGCTATTCGCTCCAAAATGCCAATTTTTTATGATCGCCGGTAAATGCAAAAATCCGCCAGTCACTTGAAAAATACCAAACTCCACTAGAAAAAGAGAAACTCCATCTGTCGCCCGAATAAAGTAAACTTCGATTGTCGCTCGAAAGTGCCAGACTCCGCTTGTTGTGCAAAAAATGCCAAATTCCGCTAAACGCTTAAAGCTACCACGTGCGCACACTACTAACACTCGTCGCTCTAAGAATCAAAATTCCGCTGATGGTCGCTCGAAAGTGTCATACTTTGCTAGGCGAGCAAAAATGCCAAATTCCGATGAGCAATTAAAAGCTCGAAACTCCTCTGGTCGGTCGAAATTGCTCACCTCAGCCAGTAGTTCGAAAAAGTAAATTTTGACTGATTTCTTGGGAAATCCGCTAGTCACTTGAAACAAGCCAAAATTCGCTTGTCTTTCGAAAGTACCAAACTCCGCTAGTCGTGCAAAAAAGTCAAATTTCGCTGATCGTTCGAAATAACCAACCGTTCTAGTCACTCGGGAATGCCAAACTTCAGTGGCTGGCCGGAAAGTGCAAATATCCGCTACTTACCTTCAAAGAAGCCCTGCTAAATCGCTCAAAAGTTTCAAACTTCACTGAAAGCTCGAACGTGCTAAACAACACTAGACATTCAAAAATAAAAAATCACGCCCCTGGTCGCTCAAAAGTGTCAAACTCCACCACTCCTTTAATAGTGCCAAACCCCGTTGGTCGCCCAAAATGCCAAACTCCGCTGGTCGCTCCACGGCAGTGTTAGTCTTTGCAACTGTTGGACCGAGTCCATCGTTCAAAAAAAATAACAAAAAATGTCAGAGTACGTCACAATATTGAAAAATGTCCGAAAGCAAATTGTTATCTTTTCCATCCTGATTAAATCTTATTATCTTTCTTCGACATTTCTCATCGAAACTTTTTCCAAAAAGATAAACTTCTCCAGATGCCAGAAACTGCCAAACTTCGGTGGTCTCTCGAAAGTGCGAAACTCCGCTAGTCGTGCCAATATGCCAAACACCGAAGCTCGAAACTCCGCTAGTCGCTCGAAAATGCTAAGTTTTGCTGGTCGTTGTAAAGGGAAAAAATACGATAGTAATTTGAAAATACCAAACTGTGCAAGTTGCTTTAAAATGCCAAACTTCGCTAGTCGCCTGTAAGTGAAAAATTCTTATAGTCACTTGAAAAAAGCAAAACTTCGCTTGTCGCTCAAAAGCGCCAACTCCGCCAGTCGTGCAAACACGACGAACTGGTCTTGTCGCCCCAAAATGCCAAACGTCGCTTGTCTTTCGAAAGTGCCAAACTCCCGCTAGTCGGGCAAAAATGCCAAATTCCGATCGAAAATACCCAGCTCCGCTTGTCACTCCCAAATGACAAAACTTCGCTTTTCGCTGGAAAGTGCAAAAGTCAGCTGTCATTTGAAAATACCAAATTCTGTTAGTCGCTCAAAATTGTCAAACTCCACTACTCCCTTAAAAGTGCTGGACACCGTCAGTTGCCAAAAAACGCCAAACTCAATGCTCGCACAACAAAACTGAAAACTTCTCGAAAGCAAATTCTTATCTTACTCCATCCTGATTAATTCTCGTCACCCTACTTCGCCATTTCTCCATGAAGCTTTTTAAAAGTCTTGTGCAAAAAATAGGATATACTTAAATCTAGAGGTTATCAGATGTCAAAATATTTCCAATGTTTAAAAGCAAACTCTTACCTTCAGTTACTCACTTCACAGACGCCCAGAAGAAAAAGTGGAATAATCTCCGGGCCAGCTCCCTATTTTGCGAGTGCTATCCTCAACTTGATCTCCGGTTCATCTCAGAGGTGTAGTTTCGTCGTCTATAATAACGTACCTAAGCTGTATTGTCCAGAACTGCAAAAGAGAAAACTTGATAATTTCCTGTAATGTCAATTCTGGACTATATATTTCCTACCTTATGGCTCCCATTTTCAACTTCAGTGATCTCATTTTCATCTCCAAAGCGTAGTTCCGTCGTCTGTAACAAGAACTGAAAAAAAAATTAATAATTCCCTGGAATGTCAATTCTGCACTATCTATTTCCTACCTTGCGGCTGCCATTTTCAACTTCAGTGATCTCATTTTCATCTCAGAAGTGTAGTTTTGTCGCTTGTAATAAAGTACTTGAAGTGTAATGCAAAGAACTGCAAAAAAAACCTTAGTAATAATTTCCTTGAATAACAATTCTGGACTATCTATTTC
>JANRMR010179091.1:0-11913 GCA_025434825.1 Bergia sp. 'catenularis' | reverse complement strand
TTTGTCCATGTTTGTTTGAATTTCGCTTACTATGTCTATAAGTGCATGTTGTGTTGAATGCTGTTCACGAAATCCATCCTGAGATGGATGTAGGATATCATTCAAGTCAATAAAGGTTTTCTATCTGTTATACATTAGTTTTTCAAAGATTCCGTTACAAAGTTACAGTGTCACTAGACAAAACATAGCTTAGCTATAATAAGTATGTTTTAACTTTTATTGGTTTGATATAAGAGGGAAACAAATCCACATTTCATAAATTCAACAAATGTTGGATCAGTGGAGGTTTCTGGTGAACGACCCACCCACCCCTCCCCCAAACCTAACCCTAACCCCAACCCCGAGTCTAACCCTAGCCTAAAGGAGGGGTGGGTGGGTAGTTGGCCAGAAACCTCCATTGATATATGTATTGTTGACACCGACGGGTCGGAATAACAACTGCGCCTACGTGAGGTATAGCGAGAGATGAATGCCAGCAAGTCTCTGCTCAAAATACCACTTTACAAAGGTACGTAAACAATTTTTTGACCAAAAAACAACGCAGTCGATGAAGAAAAGCTAGAAAACGGAGATTTGCGTGTTATTACAGTCAACGGCAGAGACATGAGAATCGTAATCTGAAAAAAAAATGGTCGGTAGATTTCAAACTTGAGGACGGAAAGTTAAAAAAGTATCACTTCTCTTTGATGAAAATGACAAGAACTAACTTACACTAAATTAGGCCCCGCCCACACGTATCCGGATATTTTTGAAAACGGAGATTTTTTCTCCGTTTTGGCCTTCCGTCCACACTTAAACGGAGTTTTCGAAAACGCTCTCCAGAGTGGATTTTTTCGAAAACTCCGGCTTATCGTTTTCGTGTGGAAGGACGAAACCGGAGGTTTTCGAATACGATGACGTCACAGGCTCATATTACTAGCTTATCGTTTTCGTGTGGACGGACGAAAACTGAGGTTTTGGAAGACGATGACGTCATAGGGCTCGTACTACTAACAACGCGCATGCTTTATAAGAAACACTGAATTTTGACATACAGCGTATAAGGGTCGTTATCGTATTTCCATCGTTTTAGCGTTTTGGTGTGGACGGGGAAACACGATTCGAATATGCTACGTGTGGACGCGAATTGCTTTGAAAACGGAGAAAAAATTTCCGTTTTCAAAAATATCCGGATACGTGTGGACTGGGCCTTAATCATTGGGCCCGTTATTACGTTATTTTGGTAGATAATTGTGTTATACCTACTTCTTTTTCCATGGATTTTAAAACTGAGCATTTGGAAGGAAGTAGATGACTTTTGAACGAGAGAGACCCGCCGACTCGTCGCCGTAATTAAAATGTTGAAACAAGTCTTGAACGTTTGTCTTAAAACTTCGCCACAATCTTGAAAACTACAACAGAGTTCTTCTGAGCACAGTTCACGTCACTTCCGTTGATTGTCAACTATTCTTGCTTTTTGCAAGTTTGTGAGATTGACGTTTTCATATTAGCATACAAAGGCTTGACGTTTAAGGCGCACTATCGTACACCTCAATTCAACCAAAGAAGAGCAAATTTATCTGCTCACCCCAAATTGCACGCATTAGGGGTGTTACATGTCACTGACATTGGAAAGTGGTTCTCTTACTAAAGTCTGGTTGACTCAGTTTTTTAAGCGTAAAGCCCACAGGTATTCATAATATGCGATGTTTTCTTAAACTATTAAAACGTCTGTCACAGTTTTATACTATGGGCAGTCTCGTTTTTCGTCACGATTCTGTTTGTGTTCAGTAACACTTTCTCATTTTCAGTGATTGATCGTGTACGACAACGATATCATGTCAAGCCGTAAATTTGAATTTAGTAAACTTGGAATTATGCACGTTGTAGGATATTTAAGTTTCTTTAATTTCGTATCAGGAACTTCCTTAAAATATGTAAATGATACCTTCTTTATGGAAGCAAATAATCATTTTCGTTGGTTTTGAGTTTTTCTAAATACCTTCAGCTTACTTGCTGAAGCTGTTATTCACTCAGTTTTAATTAGGATCCCGCAACAATAAGTAGAAACTTGGCACTCACCTACGCAGCCAGCGGACGTGTTAACAGCGTTTTCGTGGCAGCGGTCACATCGCCTGCCAGCAATCTTAGGCTTACATTCACACTGTCCATTTGTCATATTACAAACTGAGCCATTACCATATGGTGTATTTCCCAAGACACAGTCGCAATCTGAAAAAAACCCCAAGCTTTGAGTTTTTGTTATGGAGAGAAATGTTAAAAGGGCTTTTTCACGACTTTGTACTTGCTCAAAGGTTTATCAGTTTGACAAGTTACAAACTAAAATATCCATAAAGATAATCCAAAATGTTCAGTTTTTCCAAACGTAATGAATCTGGCTTGAGGTGCACCGACCTTTGGCAAAGGTGATTGATTAAAGGTCTTTTGGTGGATTAAAGATGTTTTCTAATACAAACTTCTAAAAAATAGAGACTTGAATGGTTCAGCCGTGAAAGAGTCCATTTAAAACTACTGACATTTCAAGAACTTTTCATTTTCCACACCTTGGATATTTAAGAGCAGATAGGATACACAATCCATTCGCAGATACTTAGACCTAACATATTTACGAGTTAGAACTCAAACAACGTTAACCGGTAAATGTCTTTTTTGTTTTGTCAATTCTTTCCAGTAACAACTGATAAACAGAATGTTATTGCATTGTTACTGAAAATAAATAGGAAGAAGTTCCGAGGAATTTATGCACTGTTATCTTTAGGTGCAGAACGACTCCTTTTCTGGAGTAAACTGGAGTTTTACAGTTGCTGTAGAAAGGCAGTTGTTCTGTATCTTTTTCGAGTTAAAATAACTCCCTAAAATAACAGTGTGGGCTCTAATAAAATGCGTTCTTTCGATAGTGCTTCTCATGACATCTTGGAATGCTTGTCAAAAAACCAACGAAAGCGTTTTACCTAATACAACTAGAAAAAGCAAAATAAGAAGCTGCGGAAAGGCATCTCATGTTAAAATCGTACTACTTTAGTGTTGTTATGTTGTACACCCATGCTTCTGACAACTAACAAATAGTAGTGGTAAAATTAACCAGCTAATCGAGTTGTTTCTACTGCTGTCTTACTGTAACAAATATTACAGGGCAATAGAAGCTTGCATCTTTAGCGCAAGTGTCACATGCAAGCTATTTTTACTTTTTTGCCATCTACACGCACTTTAAAAGTTAACGGCAACTCTGAATACTTATTAAACATACGTAGTCTTACCTTTACACCCTTTGAAGACTGGCATTTCAAGCCCATAGTAACCCGGATAGCACTGAGTGCAGTCAGTTCTGTTGTCCACGTTGGGTTGGCACCGCTCACAGTGGTCTCCTTCAGAGCCCAGTCGGCAGTTTCTGCATGTACCATTCTCTGGATGACACTCGCTTGATCGGTTTGTACACGAACATAAGACACACTCTACGAACTTGTTTGAAGGTGCAGGTCGACCTAGCTGTTCCCGTCTATATCCTTTACATAAAGTAATGCAAGTTTTAAGATTTATAAGTTCAAATTTGGGACTTACATAACTGGAAGAATTTAAGCTAAAAAGGAATTGGTAAAATAGAGAGTATATATTGTATGTATCAACTTATCTAAACTTTCTCTCTCTCTCTCTTTGATCATATGTATGTATGTATCAATGACTGTCTGTCTCTGTAAGTTATTGTCTCCCTGTGGCTTCGTTTACACCACATCGGCTGGGATTTCATGCCCACACCAAGTCATTGCACTGGAGTGTAAACAAGAGCAAGTTTTCGTGGCACAAAAACCCAGCTGATACGTGGATTATCATTTTCAAATGGTTACATCTTGCGTTTGAAACGGCACAAAAAGTGTGCAGGGGAAATTGTTCCAAATATAAACAGAAGACCTATCTGCTATGGTTTTACAACGGCAAAGTTATCCGGTATGGTATAAATGGGGCTTGTATGTTTAGGTGCCTGTCTAAGAATAGTGTTAACTTCTTTGCTTATCAGTGTATCCACCTCAGTGTCTCATCTGTCTGCTGTGTGTTGTTTGTCTCCATACATATAACAACTTCGATAGACACACTATTGAGACTGCACCTAAAATTTCTAAAAATAACCATAAGGTTTTGTACGTTTGTATTTGATCAATTGGATTTTGATGTTTTTCTTTTTTTGTCTTGATGGGAAGGGGGATTGTTCAAGGACATTTTTCTTAAAACTGTTTAACAGCTGTCTAACGAAGCCAGAACTCTGAGCATCACAGTTTATCATAAAAAGAACACTATTTTTAACAATGAGATGCGACTATAAGGAATCCAATGTCTAACATTTTTGGACCTAGTTTCAAGGGGAGTCTTAGCTTTTGCCCATGAAGTTGGGAGGGAGGGGGGAAGCACAACTGAGTTGTCGATTATTAAAGTATATACTGACAAAACTACCATTGTTTAGTTTCAGAAACGTTAAAACTATAACATTTGATAAAGAAAAGTAGCTCTGGCACTTACCTGAATGACACTGCTCGCAGGAAAGGCCTGTATAACTAATTGGGCATGAACAGTTCTCAACATGACCAACTGTATCCAGCGTACCACTGCTTTGCCGGGCTGTCTCCATGGACATACTCTTAAACCTAAATTTACCTTGACCACTCACTTCCACCCTGATCCTTACTCTCCTAACGTTTGCCAGCATAGATTGCAGCTGGTATGCAGATAATGTCTCAGTCGCTAGGTCCTCGTGAAGACGAACACTGTAAGTTGTTACATTCTGAGAAGGCTTAGGAACAACTGGAAAATGGACTTTTGATCCATCTGCAGCTTCGAGTTCAACTGTCCAGTTTATGTTGGGGTTCGTTTCATACTCAATTTCAAGGACAAGTTGTTGAACGTATGAGGCAAGCAGATCCTTGGAGAAGGGATCAGTAGGTGCTGCAAATGTAATCCACACTCCACTGTTTCCACTGTTGTAGGTGACTTGCAAACCGTTTTCTTCCTTTATGCTAAGGATACTTATATTACTTGTGCTTGGAGTCCACTGCCAGTTACCATTACCGCTAAGGTGAACAATGGTGTTGATGTTAGATCTGGTGAAGAATCTTGCTGAGGAGCAGACGTTCGATCGGCCGTAACAGTAGCAAGGAGCACACCCATCAGGGTTATTTGTATCAATGTTAAACGTTCCAGTGACACAAGAACTGCACTTCATTCCAACAGTGTTGTTTTTACAGCTACAGATACCGCTCTGCAGGTCGCACTGTAATGACCTTGATCCACCTTCGTGACAGTTGCATGCTCTGGGAAGTGGAAGAAAACACAAAATCTGAGATCCACATTCAGTGTTTAGCCAGTCATGAAACAAAGGTGCCCTTAGCTGCATACATACAATTAGTATTAACACACTGAATGGCTAGTTTGCAATTTTACTGCAAATCCATCATGAAACTTCAGAAGGACACAGTAACTTGAAGGATTTTATAGGAGAATGCCAGAATGCTAAACGAAAATGAGAGGGTGGTGAGAACCAGAACCTCCTCCCCCGACAAATTAATAATAGATCCCAAAATAACCAATATGATATATATATCATATGGATGTGTCTCATCTATCTGAAAGGTAAAGAGGCCAACTATGCAACAAGAACTAGAGAAACCATAGGTTCAATTCCCACACAGAGCAGTTTGGTTTTCCCTTTCTCTGTTTCTCTTACACTGGTCTTTGGTTGCATCCTTGCTCTCTTTGATTAACACTTTAAAATAACAAAATAATTATTGGTAATTTACTGAGATTAAATATGTTTGGGGGATTTTGTATTATCTGTGCATTCAAGCTGGGATATATTGGTCAAATGATAAAATGAAGTAACAAAAAGTAAACTGAATCATAAATCATGCAGACTAAATATTCTAATGTAAATCACTTTCAATTGCTTTTTCACAGTGAGGACTAACATGAAGTAGTAACATCCTTGTCTCCATCCACAGCATCCAATAAAGTCATGATTCAAGATGTGCCTGCACCCCAGAAGTTCAGGGACTGAACACAAGCACATTAATGGTTAACTACTTACTGGCATCCTTCAGAAGTAAAATTGAAGAAATTCTGTTTGCAGCGATCACATTTGTCTCCAGCTGTGCTGCTCTTGCATGGGCATTTTCCGCTGTGACCATCACACTGCATATGTGCTGAACCACTCACATTACACTTGCAGTCCACACACCCCTCGCCACTTCCAAATCCATAAAAGGTATCATTACATCTACTGCATGTCCTCATTATCACATTTGCTTTACATGGACACTGGCCGGTAATCACATCACAGACAGGATGGTAAGAGCCTAGGTCACTACAGTTGCAGCCTGAATAAATAAAAAAATGTTGTTTTAACTTTTTCATTAAGACTATCACCTACTTACTATTTCAATACAATAAAGAGTCATCTGTTAATAAAATTATAAGAAACTCATTTAGAATACTGTTGACTTAATAACTAAAACTTCCCACAAGCTTGAACTAAGTTTGTTCTCCCTTCAAGTCATTCTCATAATTACTTTTTTATTACTTGAACTTCTGATAACTCAGATATTTATTTTTGTTTGCTTCCAAGGTATAAAGTAACAGAAATTAGCTGCAGTTGGTATGAAATGCCAGTTGCAATAGGGCCAGAGGTAATATTTCAAAATTATGAAGTGTTTGAAATAGTTATATGTGGAAAAAGAAACAATAAAGCAATAGACTGCAACTCACTTTTGCATCCTTCCTGTGAGAACCCAAAGTACCCTGGTTTGCACTGATCGCACGAGTGTCCAGTTACACCAGGCTTACACTGACATTGGCCCCCATATGGGTCACATGTTGTGCCACTCACTGTACCAGTACTGTCACACTTGCAAGCTGTGGAGATATAATTATTGGGACACTCATTAAGCGAAATTACACATGTTTTCCATAGTATGGAGGGACTTACAGTACTTAAAATGTTGTCTCCAACCACCTGAGAGATGGCTGTCTATGAAAACCATACTGAATTATTTTTGGGATTCCACAGACCAGGGAAATAGTTTATATTAGCTGTAGATAACAAAAAGTACTCATAATTTTTCTGGTTCTGCAATAATAAAAGTATTTTTTTAAAAAAATGAAAACTTGGTTGCCGGTGAGTAAGAGTTTTGAATCAACAATGTGGACACACACTGAATTTTTTAGTTACTGATTACTCTTGATTTGTTATCAACAACGAACAGCTATCAATAGCCCTCATCTGTGGAGGCCCTGTTCATGAATTTATAGAATTACCCAAAATGTTATACATGTAATTCAGTCAAACTCTTTCAAACTTGGTAAACTCATTAATTTTGATTCTCTTTTTCTTGGGATCCCATTCCTTAATTAAATTAGTCCTTTCCTCATTTTGTCACTGGCTGATTATAGGACAGTAATAGTAGAATCAGCTGTCAATTTATTTGAACAGAACATTGACTATGGTAATTCACCTTCCATCCTTGTAGGCTGTACTTACCAAGGGCACCATCAAAAACCTCAGACATCACAGAAAATGAAATATTTTTGCATATTTTAAGGCTGCTCAGAGTTTCTGTTAATGTGGTCGAGTTAGCAGCACATTCCTCCATCATGTTGAGGGTGTATCCAAGTGGGTTGGGTGACTGTTGTGCTATTCTGTATGTCCTTACTTGTGTGATATCTGGAATCAAGAGTAACGAGTCTACTTCCATTGTTGAGTTGGAACCTTCACCATTAAATGTCACATTGAAAATGAATTCCTGATCTTTGCAGATTCCAATGGGAGACTCGATCTTCCATGCCAGACCACTACCTTTAGTCAGTGGATTCAGGAGATGTGTTGTGTTTACAGCCGTACAGTTTGCTGTCCTGGATGCAGTTATATGAAGTTGTATGGAGCCATTGCTTGACTGTGGGATAGTATAGCGCAGCACAACATGAAATGGAAATGTAACTGATAGCGACACAGTAAAAGTGACCCACTGATGATGACTGAGCTTGCTGTAGCCTCTCCCAGTGAAGATGCTGTCAAAACCTTGAAGGTATGATGTCTGAATTCCATTTCCTACTGCATACTCTGCCTCATATTTCAGTAATGTAAAGAATCCAACAAAGTAACCTTGTTCAGCTTCTGTACATCGCCTTCTGGTAATGTTTTTTCGACAAAGGCAAGTACCTGCAACATATTTTCATATTCAATATGTTAGCAATATTTTATTATTATGTACAAATAATTTCAAGAACACAGAAACTTATTACATATAATGAGTGTAAGTGGCTTTGAATGGTGGTGAAATAATGAAATAAAAAACTAAAGAGTACTTTATCAAACTGTTAGTTCAGCATTTACTGTGAAACGTACCCTCTCGTACCATCAAGATGATCACTACGAAGAAGACTGAAAATGAACAAATATATCCCCAAGAACATTGTACAGTTTTTTGGTTGATTGAATTTTTGGTGATGATCATCAGCTTAATCACTCTTTTAGATAAATAAGACAACTATATGAGGGGGGCATAAGGATGGCTTGAAAACCACAAAACCACACATAAAAACATTAAAAAACTGCACAGAAAATATATTAAAACCAGAAACCATGCAGTCTTGTAAAACCACAATACTGCAGATTGAAATGAAAATTTCTGGAAAACCACATGTAAAATAGCCCCAAACCGCATCGCTGCAAACCCTTACACCCCCCCTCCTATATAGAAACCAGGAATTACCCTGATCATCTTGACCATTCCAAAAGCCATTTGAAATGACTGCAAAAATGGGATGACCCAGACAATTATGATATAGCAACCTGGCATACTCTCTAGTATTACTGATTGACTAATTTTATTTCCAAACAGAGATTACTTTCATGCTGAAAATGAAATGGTTGTGTAAGCAGGATGTGTATATGCTTCTTGATTTTGTCTGACTTTTTATTTTAAAGTCTTTGTCAAGGAAAAACTCTTGTGAAAAACTACCGCAATAATTTAGATTTGAAATAAATTATAAAACAGTCTCCTTCTAAAAGAACAAAGCATTAGTTATTTGAGTAATATATTTAAACAACAAAAGCAATCATATTACTTACCATTCACTTTCTCACAAATTTCTGGAATACTTCCACCATAGTCACAGTCACATTGTTTACAGTCGGCACCTGTTCCGACCTTAACAGGGAAATCATAATAGCCATTTTTGCAGGTGGTGCATTGTCGCTGGTAAATGTTTGGTTTACATTGACATTGTCCGTCATTTTGACTGCAGCTGAGGTTTCCATTTATTGTCCCAGATTGGATACATGAACATTCTGCAACACAGTTTTGGTACAAAATCTTATTTATCAGGTATCTCAAGATTTAGAAGGAAAGTTTCATATATGTATGATTGATTGATATATATTTGTGGTTTGCTACATGATTCCATGTAACACATTTGCTTTGAATGAATATTTTCTTGCAAATTCATTATACAAATTAACTTTGTGTATTGAAAATGATACTAATACGGGACCTTTGGCAGCTGAATTAATGTTACAAACATCTTAAACTACTGAAACAAACAAACAATCTAATGCTATACGGCTATGATCTTAATTGATTGACAACATATAGACCTTTCAACCTGATGGTCCTCTTCATTGTTGAGATACTGAATAGCAGCAATCTACATTAACCTATTATAAATTGCAAGATATCTAAATAAATATAAATAAATAAAAACAGTCTTTATGGCAGTTTCTGAAAATGTAAAGAGATTAAATTATTCAGTTTAAGTTAATTTTTATAGACTTAACCATAATGTACATATTTGTTCTGAAAAGTACTATGAATTAAATAAGTGTCAAAACTAAATTAAAAAATACATTAATTAATTGCAGTGACAGGGTGTCTGTAAAACCAAAAGCCAAACATCACAAAACAAGAAAATATAAAATGGAAAACAGCACAAGTTACAGTTAGCCAAGTTTTTTAATATTATTGTGAATTTTTTTCATAGCATAGTCCATTATAATCTAATACTGAATGGTTTTAACTATGATATCACGTTGTACTCCAACTTTTTTGTATCCACTGAAGGTTGAGCAAAATGTAAGTTAAGAAAAAATAATAAGGTTAACTAGCTAGCATGACACTCACGCCTGCAGTGGCCCACTGGTTCCAATTCGTAGCCCCAAAAAGTGTCTTCACATTCATTACACTGTCTGCCTGTCACATTCTGTTGACATTCACACTGGCCAGTTGTCACATTGCAGCTGCCATTGTTGGTGATACCATAAGGAAAGCAATCACAAGCTGGAAAACATGAAATAACTATGTTTGCATAATTGTAAAAAAAAAATTATCACTCATAATATCCTTACAAAGATATAAAACCTCATGATTTTCAAAGAATAAAAAAGGCATTGCAAGTTGAGAAGAATTTATAATTTTGGTATTAATTTTTATGAGCTAAACTGGATGAACTACCATGAAGTGTGTTTTATAAGCCCCATCCCACCTGCGTATATGCCATCAGATACCTGTAGACTATCCCCCTACATTTTGCTCATGTTATGTAACTTTGGGATGAGTTCTAAACACTTAACAGTCATCTTTTTTATTATTATCTGTGAGTTTGTCTTGTGTCAAGAAATAATATTTTGAAAAAAACCCTTTAATATAAACATATATAAGTGTAGGACTTATACCCTACATTTGATGGTACACCAGGGTTAAAAACCATTTGAAAAAATGTTTGACATAGAAATCATGATTCTTTTTTTTTATGCAGAATCTCCAGTTTCTAGTGACAATTTTTAGGGATGGCATTATATTTATGATGCGTCTGAGGGGGAAGCTGAGCTTGTTACACTGAACAGAAGAAAATTTACTCACAGTAGAGGTACTTACATAGACAGGTGTGTGGGTCATTCAATGTTGTGACTGGATTACGATAGAACTTGTCTTTGCATTTTTCACAGAAGAAACCTGTTGTATTGTGCTGACAGTCCTGGCAGATGCCGTGATTCAGTGTTTGGTTGTATACACATGCTCCAGCATGATTATGGCACTCACATTCTGTAGGAAGAACAATTCTAGAGTGAAAAACTAATTCTACATTCTTGCTCTCAAACAACCTATTTACAAAGGTGTTGTGTTTATATAAGATACATTGTATAGTCTGTATCAAAAATATCCTTACCCAACCACACAGGAAATCATGGTCAGTACCAAACTTTAAAATACTGGGCTATGAAGACCCTCCCTCCCTCTCTCCAAGAATTTTCAGTTTTTTCTGTGGTGGGGATGAGTTATTTTGTGTAACTACACATCAAAACGATTTTTAAAATCAGTCGGCTAAAAGAAAACAATTCATTTTGCCTGCAAATGGTTTCTGCCATTCTCAAGGTCAAACAAGGCCAAACTTGCACCCTCTTTAAGTGAAACTTTGACTTCCATATCGGAGAATCATTAAAGCATGTTTTTTGTAATAATTGAAAGGTCTCTGTCCTAAATAAACCCAGATAATAAACTTTCTTCAACATTCAAACCAGAGAGTCAAGTTTCAGTATCGACGGCATGTCTCGATTTCTATGTACGTGTTGCTAATATTCAGACGGATTTCCCGCAGCTACATGAACCAGACGCAACTTAATCGACAATAGCTCAAATTTTAAATTCTTGCAACCTGCTTAGAATTTTAACCATCGTATTATTTTCAATAAAATGTTCAAGGTACTATATTTTTTGAACCGGCCCGGTCACCCGGTACTTTACCTTTGATATCAAGTTACTGTAAATGCTTTGGAGTTGATTATATAGTTTAAAAATTATAACAAAATATTCTAAATGGTGGTATTTCACCCGAAGGTGCTAAAACTAATTCAATAAACTATTACTATTACCAAAATTA